>JAHZMV010006540.1:0-47786 GCA_027743765.1 Coecobrya sp. COE2
TTTCATTGCCCTCAAAGTAATGCTGACTACCATTAGTCAGCATTACTTTGAGGGCAATTTAAGATGATAAGGGGGGACCCTTATCATATTTTGCCCCCAAGATAATGCCAGCCCTCTGGTCTGCTATATGTAAAAGCTTCATTTGCAATTGCAACCGCTACAACTACTACTTGTGCTGATGATGACGCCGAGGATTGCTGTTGGAATTGGGATGGAATGAATAAAATGAAACCTTGCACTCTTCTATTGACTATCCCACCAATATTGCTTTTACGAACAGGTCCGTCGTTCGTCACAAGCGTCATTGTAGCAAAGTAGCGAAAGCCGTGCAAAAACTTAAAAATCTAAGCCGTTTCTTAACAACATAGTTTAAGAAGAAAAACCCGGGTATTAGATGTCATCTAATAGATGACAGTTATATGAATGACTATATGAACCTTAAATAAGCCCAAAATACTCTTAATTTCGAAGGATAAGCAGCTTATTGAAACCATTCAGAAAAAGGGTTAAAATAAAAACCCTTCCATTTTACCTCAACCCCCCCCCCAACCATCTTAAAAGTCACACAGACAAACTTGTCTCATCATCTTCAACTTCCTCATCCTTTTTTTCTTCCTAAATCCATTACACACTATCTCCTTATTACAAATTCAAAAAATTCTTCTTCTCCTGTGCCCCTCACTCCGTCTATCTGTCTACTTTTTTACACAACATCACGTCGTGGAATAACTCTATCATCATCCCCATATCCTAACATAACCAGCCAGACTACCTCCTTTATTTTTCCTCCCTTTCCTCCACACACTTACGACAAAAAAATATGATCACATTACATTATTTAATACGCTACTACTAGAGAGAACCTATACTCTATTCTCCCATCACCTATTATTTCTTCTTTTCTCTCTCAAAAAAGATTACTTTTCCCAACAACAAACATAACATACATTGCAAAAAAATAATATCATCCTCCACTCTATTCACTACACACATCCGTCCGTCCGTCCATCAAAATCCATTCATCCTCATCATCAGCCTGCCGTCCTGGCAGACAAAAAAATAAATAACAACAGACCTTTCCGTTTTTTTTATTTTCTGTATAACTTCAGCTTACACAAGAAGTTTTTAAAAACAAGTTATTATATATTTTATACTTTATTTATTTGTATGTGCAGGTCCTGTTGCAGGTTCTTGAGATAAGGTGGTGTGTGTAATAGGGAACATATGTGTGTAGAAGCAGCGAAGAGTATATTATATATTACGGTGACTACAATTTTAGCATAAAAAAAATCTCTACTACTCTATCCTCTCGGGTGACTAAAGTGTAGTAAAAAAAATAAGAAGAAGGAGTAGTTTATTTTTTGTTGTTGTGTGACGATAGATGAAGGAATTTAATTAATTTTTTGTAATCAAGATTATAGTTTTAATTGATGAGTTTAGCAAGAGTTTAAGGTGTAAAGTTGAAAAGAGTCTCTTAGAGTTTTGTGGGTGGGAGCCAATAAAGTTGTTATAAAAAATAATTGTTTTGAGGTTGATTGGTTAATTGTTTGTTGCGTTATAATATTGTTGTTGTTGAGGTGATCATTATTGTTGAGGTGAGAGGTGTAAGAAGATTAAAATTGGTGGTTTAATTATTGATTTTTGGGATATAAAGATGTGTCAAGGGTTTAAGAGGGGGATTTTTTAGGGGGAAGATAATTAAATTGAAGAGGGGGAAGGAGGAAGTTTGTTAATTGTTGTTAGTTGACAAGGAGTTGTGGTGGTAATAATAAGTGGGGGGTTTAATTGTTAAAAGTGAGAGATAAAAGAGAGGGTGGTTGTTTGGTTAGTGGGAGAGAGGAAGTTTGTTGTAGAGGTGGAATAATAATTAAAGTTTGAAGATTTTAAATCTGGGACGGGATATAAAAACGGTTGGATTTTTAAAGTTGGAGGACTGGACTTTGAAGGAAGATGGTACTGTCGCAGAAACAACGGGAGGAGCTGTAAGTGGAAAATAATTAATTTAAAGGAGGGTTTTTAGTTTAGTAATTATTTGTGGTGGTGAGAATGGTGGGATGGGATAGGGTGATTTTTAGATTGGTGGTGGAATGATAATATATTTTGGTTTTATTGCGTCGTTAGTTAGTGGTGTCAAGGATGGAACTGTTTTATATGGTTTAATTGTGCATTTGTTAATTGGTAATGGTTGTGTTTTGATAATTTACAGCAATCGAGCTATAGCGGATTATATGAACAGTTATGGATACCATGAATCATTAGAAATCTTCTTGAAAGAGTCAGATCTTCCGTGTGACGTTGGAGATAAGAAGTATGTGGGACTACTGGAAAAGAAATGGACATCAGTCATTAGACTTCAGAAAAAGGTACACAGTTTTGTGGAAGCTTTATTATTATTATTATTATTATTACTCTTATTATATTCCTGTGAAATTGTAGATGCCTTTATTATTATAATGAGTTGCTAATAATGTTAATTATGGAATTTAACAGGTTATGGAGCTAGAGGGAAAGTTAGAACAAGCAGAAAAAGAATATTTAGCTGGTGCCCCAAGCAGAGAAAAACGATCGCCTTCTGAATGGATTCCAAGACCACCTGAAAAATTCACACTGAGGGGACATAGGGCGCCTATAAATCGAGTCGCATTTCACCCAGTGTATTCATTAGTAGCCAGCGCTTCGGAAGATGCTACTATTCGAATTTGGGACTTTGATACTGGTGATCATGAAAAGACTTTGAAAGGGCACACAGACTCAGTTCAAGATGTGGCATTTGATAACACTGGAAAGTGGCTAGGTAAGGAAATGACGACCTTATATATTATTCATAATTGTCAGTTGTAATCTTAGTTATCTTGCTAAACTAATTTTTTAAAAATGACTGGTTTCTTGTCTCCACCCTTCCGCTGCTGAGCCCATATGCGAGGGAACTGACAACAAAAAATCTCCGGGACCATTCCTGGCATCTGGAAGTCGAGATAAAGTGAGTAGTTTTTTTCATTTAATCATTAAATGATTATTCAAATACTAAAGTACAATATCTATAGTGAATAAGTAATGGATTCTAAAAAGTTGTTATTTATTTGTCCAACAGAGTATCCGGATTTTTGATATCGGATCCCAAAGCTGTGTTATGGTTCTTGTTGGCCATGATAATTGGGTTAGAGGTCTGACTTTCCACCCTAGTGGTAAATTTTTGTTATCCGTAAGTGATGATAAAACGCTTCGTGTATGGGACTTAGCCAACAAACGATGTCTGAAGGTTTTAGAGGCTCATTCTCATTTTTGTACTTCCTTAGGTAAGTCCTTATCCACAAAACTTTCTAGTTATTCATATGCATTTATTCACATAACATTCCACAATTGTTCAAACATACAAAGTTTTGCTTTCTTTCCTTTTTTGCAGACTTTCACCGATCCTACCCCTATGTAGTCACCAGCAGCGTAGATCAGAGTGTCAAAGTGTGGGAATGTCGTTAGCGTAGGGTTACGAATAATATAATTTTATTATTATTATTATTATAATTAATGTTATTATTATTACTATTATTATTATTATTACATTATCATTCTATTATAACTAACTTTAAGTTTGAATGCCTTTCTGCAGAACTGTTAATTAATGTTATACTGTATGGTATTGTAATTGAATGTGAAAAAATAAGCTGACCTGTGTATATGCCTCGCCCCTGCGATTTAAAAAATAATAAAAATTGTAATGTAAATGTAATTGCACCGGCATTTACCGCATCAGCATTAAAAAAACAGGGACAACAACAACCAGCAGAGTAATCAAGCCGAAGAAGAAGAAAAAAAACTAAGAAGAAAATAAACTGATTTTTGTTTTGTGTTGCTCGTGCTGTTACTCTAGCCGAAGAAAATAGTCTAGTAAACAAAAACTCTAAAAATAAAAAAATTATTCGCCGACAACGACGACGATGGAAACACAGAAGAATTATAAAACGACTACGACAAAAATAAAATGACGACGGAAGAGTACCTTATGAATGTTCATATACTTATATTACGTCTTTATAAACTTTAAGAATTTTTCTTTGTCCTACCACAATGATGAATGAATCATATAAAAAAAAGCATCATCATTGTCAATGCTGCTGCTACTACTACTACAACTGCTGTATGTAATAAAATTATATAAAGACCTTCTAATAAACTCTTTTTAAGAACTGAAAAATAAAAATGAAAAATAAATGCTTGTGTATGTATGTATCTGTGTACAGATAACTTGTCTTTACAAAAAATCGGAATAATGAATTGAAAAAATTGTTGCTCATATTACTTAAGCGATATAAGGAGCAGTGAGAAACCACAGTGAATTACTTAATACTTATTATTAATACATTATCATAATCTGTAATATATCTATCTATAAACTTTTTTTTTTGCAAATGACGATTTTTCTTGTTCCTCGTGTCTGCACTTGTACTTCTCCTAACTTCAGCATACTTACTTGACTCTCTCTCTCTCTCTCTGCATGTATTAATGACGACGACCGTTTAAAAAGAAGACCGTAGTAAAAAAAAGGGTTGGTTTGTCATGGATTTTTTGGCACATGTCTTTTTCCAATAAGACGTTATACTAAAGGAACCAAGCACACAGAGCGGTTTGGGTCTGTAACATGAGCAGTAAGAAGAAGAACATCATCTTCGTCATCTTCTTGTCTCATTCTCTCAGGATGACGATGATGCAAGAGAATTTAGGTGTGTAACCCTTTTTATTTTTGCTCATGTGTAATCCTCTATAATATTTTGACTAGTGTAGTGTGTGTGTGCGTTGTTGTTGTTGATGTTTGCTGGCAGTTTTTTTTGGATGGATGGATGGATGGATGTATGGATATTATGCTGATTACTCTCTCTGGTGATGATATAAGAAGGAAAAGCAGAAAAAAAATGTCTATGATTTTGTACTTGTACATTAGAATATGTGGATACATACTTATGGTTATCATAGCAGGATCTCTCTATAGCAGGACGACTATTACTTAATGCATTTTAAATGTAGCGTAATAATATTATTTTAGCAACATCAATAGTCTCCTCTCTCGTCTTTACACAGAAAGAAGAGTGCAAAGCCGCGCCGCAGTGCAATGTCAGTAGTCCAAGTTTACAAAATGAATGCATATTATATTGTGGTTTTTTTTTGCTTATTACAGCTTGGGCAATCCCCCTTACCAATTTTTGCTCTTTTGGTTTTTTAAACTGAAAATTGCCATCGCGTCAAGTGAGCAAAGCGAGCCAATGTAAGTTCTTCTAAATAGCCAAGTATTATAGTATACTATATAAGCAATCAACTAAATATATTATGTTCTATGCAAAAAAAATCCGTAATCCGTAAAGCACCAACAAAACAACTCATCATAATCATCCTCTCGTCATCATCGTTCATACTACTTACATCTGCTCATGTTGCACTTTAACTTTTTTCTAACGTGTAGTAACGCTAGAGACTTTGTTGAAAGGCGAAAATTACTCCTGGCTTTTTTAATCGACATTTTATTCTTTTTACTCCTCCTGAGAGCAAGCACGTCGGTCGGGGCAGAGAGATAGAGTCGTTCTGGATCATATTAAATTTTTTTGCCATTTCACATAATCTATTACTTTACGACTTTCATAGTAAAAGTTACAGAGAGAGACCACATATTATTCTTACGTGGCGTCGTCTCACATTTCTTTGCAAAGCTGTAAACCTAGCTCTGTGGTTAAAACCGTTGTTGCTGTTGCTGCTCATATTATATCGTTGAACCAACCAGCAGCAGAAAATTTTGCAGTTCGCTTCATTTTTTTTCTTTCAGCTCATTCATTATTCTTGTTTATATGAAAGGCAAGTTTAAGTAGAGAAAGAGCTTGAATATTATTCTCCAGAGAGACATTTCACATCCTTTTTAATTATTATTACTTGCGTAATAGGATTTGCAAGTGAAATAAGTAAGGAGTTTGAAACGTGCAAAAATAAATAAATAAATAAACATCTTTTTGTTGCCGGAGCAGTCGCGTTGAAACTTGGCGTCACGTTTGTTTTTATTATTGAAAAGAATACGTAATCAGCAAAAAACAAAACGCTAACCGCTCAGGATTTTTTTGAGAGAGAAATGCGTTCTCACGCCACACATGCCACTGCGGTTTATTGCAGTAGCAAATTTGGTCTGTGTAAAGCGGCTACAGTGAAAGCGCAAATTTGTATGCATTATTAAAACTGATGCTGTGAGTGAGTGCACGCATGAAACGTGGATTATTGCAAATTTTCATACCCGGTTTATATTAAACAACATCCGGGTTATATAATTTTACATGCATCTTATTTGTTCGTCATTATTTTTCATTTCTTTCAAAAAGACAGTGTTTTGAGTGCAGTGCAAAAAATCATACAAATTTGAACGAGAGAATAAAATGCATAGCTAATTTTTTCTGTGTAATAAAAGTGGGACAGATTCCGAGAAAAAGTATTAATTAAGGGCACATAAACATTAATGCTTATTGTTCTTCTGTTATTTATAATAGACTGCATTAATAGTTTATAATAATAACCAGTATTGTTCCTGAGCCTTGGTTATTCAACAGAATGAAAATTAAATGAATTTGAAAGAATATTAAAATTTCTTTTGTTTGACAAGAGAGACAAGACAGAAAGGTATATAGAGAGATTCGCGTCTTATATATGCGTCTTCTTTATTCCTAACTAACTACTTGAGTACGTGCTTTAGTAAGCAAAGTGTATTATTTACTTAACATTTATATTCAATAATTCATGAATGTCAATAATATAAACTGAGAGAGTAGAAAAAACCACCACCACTGAGCTTATAAGCATCATCATCATCATCATCATCGCCAACCTATTTATAATTATCATTAACGTCAATTCCGTCACCAAGAGAAGCAGTTTCAGCAGTCAAGTCAAAACGCGGCGTTTGTTCTGCGCGGAGCTGAACACAAGAGCTGCTGCGAATCTCTGTTTGTTCCCAACAAACCAAGGTCAAGACGTTAGTGTTTTGTAAAATATAAAGTGCTAACAAATTTGATTTTTTCTACAGACCTCCTCCTCACATCCCTGTCATTATTCAATATTAAATCATAAAAGAGCAAAAAAAAATTAAATTATAACTCTATAATATGAGCAGTAGTAGTAGTTAGTAGAGAGTTGTATTGTTTGCATTAAATACTCTAGAGCTCTTCCAAATATGCAATAATTTTTTTTCTTCATGTCAATTTCTTTCCAAGTGCATGCATAAGTAAACGTCTCAGGAGAGTTGGAAAGAAGAAAAGGAAGTTGTAAAAAAGAATATCGTTAATAAAAAAAACTAAGCAAGGATAATAATAATAAAATAAGGTATATATGAATATTAGATGTTTTTTAACGTTTAACGACAAACAAAGACGAACATATATATATTTATAGCGTCTCTGGTGATAACCGTGACCTACTAAAATATCCAATCCAGTATATTATTATTATATATTATTGGTTGTTTAGTGGTTTTTGTTACTGTTATTTAAAGTTATTAACGCTGTGGAGTAAAATAGTTAAATGCAATGCAGCAACAACGAGGTTTAAATCATCGTACGGCTGGGGCTGCTACTGCGTCTCCGGATCGACATGGCAGTAATGAGATATCACAGCAGACAGGAGGAGGAGGGGATTCCGCCGTTAGTAATTCTTCTTCTACGTCTGGCAATAAACCTAGTGGTGGTGGCGTTAAAAGGTTTCTGAATCGTGCGTTTGGTGGGAGCAATTATTCCAAGAAGTTTTTGAACAACTCGGGAGATAAAAGTGGGACTAGTAACGGAAGCGGTGGTTCTAGAAGTCGATCTGAAGAAGATATCAAGTCTAGTTCGAGGCTTATCGGAGGTGGGAAAAGCAACGGTGGGGGATTTCAAAAACCTTCCCATAATTCAACATTTGGGTTTACACGGAAAGCTGACAAGTATTCTCCAAAACTGCCTACAACACCCACGGGAAATCACAGTGTTAAAAACGGTGGAGGGGCGGAGGGATCTATGAAACAGTTGGATGAAAAAGACGAGGAGGATAATAACGACCAAGAAGGGAGTTTGACAGACGTGCCGGTTTCTGTAGCTGCTGTTGTAGCAGCTTTAGAGTCTTATCAGAAAACTCAACAATTGGATTTGGAAAACGTGCCGTTAACATCTCCAGGATTGAAAGCTGTGGCAAAGTCTCATCAAACTATACCGGTTTCAACAAATCCAAAAATAGCCACAATGGGAAACTCTTGCTCGTACAACGTGAAACAAGTCCCGAGTCACAATAATCAACACAGGCAACAATCAGCCACCCTTCCTGATCTACGGATTATACAGGTAATCAAAGTTAAACTATTTTTTCATATAAAATCATTACCTAAATTTTACATACAAGCATGAACAATCAAAAATCCAGCAGTAGAATCCCATCTTGAATGAGTTATTTTTTTCCATTTTCAATCATGCATGATGCCTGAGTATGCCTTTGACCTGATTTTGCCAAGGCTGCTTCCGATTTGCAAGCATTTTACATTTACAAGAAATTATTGTCTGTCAAGGAATCTCTTTACGAAAAGCATCAAGGTTTTTAAAAAATAAATGTACGCCTAATAAACTCAAGGCTAAAAAATTGTATAGAAAAATCTTTCTTCCTACCTATCTATATGCATATAGGTATATCGTATACACCTCACCTTACAGCAATGTAGCATGTCATGCATAAGTATAGCTTTAAAATGTATACTATCGCATCCGTTGAAATCTTTGTACATGTTTTTTACAGCAAAAATACAGACTAAAATATAATCATAATTAGCATCCAGCCCAGCAAGGGCAAGCCTCATTATCACATTACCAATTAATGAATCAGAAAAAAAATATTATACAAAAGCACACGAGGAGACTCTCAATCAGTCAGAGAGATGAACAGATGTATAGTCATGTAGACAGCATCAAAATATTTCTTTTTACCTGTGTGCCTTCCTGCCCATTATTTTTTTGCAAATTGCAAGACATGCAATCCACCTACATTGCATATTATTGTTGCTGCATTCATGTTATCATGTATTCTTGGTATTATGTAGATAATACAAAAAAAATGATCTAATCTTTCTCTACAGACATTTAAAAAAAAAATTATGTATAATATTCATGCATATTATAACGCTGTTAATTTTTTGATGCACATGACATATTTAGCAATTTTTCTAGTAACAGCGTCTATTAGACAAAGTTAACTAAATATTTCAATTGAATTGTCTTTAAAGTTGGGTTGAATGCTTTACATAATTTTTAATTTATTTTACTAACATCACGAGTTTACAATCGTAATGAAAATTTGAACATTTTTGCACTGTTTCCATTTCACTGCATAATATAATATTTTAATGTCTTCATTATAAACGATTTCCTCTCAATATTTAATATTCTTCTTGGTACACACCACGCCGCACCGTTTCTGCGTTATTTTTGTTGCCATTATAAATTCATAAACTGATCAACTTGACCTTGTATTCTGTACCTCTTGCTGGATTTTATAATGTATATTGTATATCTAGATTATATATACTTACCTTTATAAAATATAATAAATACCTATCCCTATTTTTTGAACTATCAACAATTACTGCTCAGGTAACAGAGCACACGCCAACAGCATGCAATCTTGTAATAATTTTATGCGTTCATTCGTTTATCAAGTCATTATTACTTACGTCCACACAAACAGTATTTAGGCATTTCATATTGGGGTACGCTTATAATGCGAGGAGAGGTATGTAATTTATAACCTTTATTGGAATGTCCGTTTTTTTATCTTCCAAGAAAGAAAAAAATTAGTTGTTTGTCAGTGGGTTTATAGAGACATGAATATAGGTTTGTCCGTTGAATCTCATTACCAGAATTGATGCATTCATAATTTTATTTTTGTGAGAGGGAGAGTTAGTGGGGACGCTGTACCCACAAAATGTTAAGTTAAATTTTTTATGTTTGGGTTGGCAAAAATTTTCAAACCTGACACTTGACATTCTCGATTAATTAGAAAATGATTTAACTGTCAGGGTAAAAATGAGTCAGAGAGGTGATATGTAAATATTTAATTTTTTAAGTTTGCCAACAAAAGCGAGTTATAAGCATAATGCATTGTACTGTAATCAAAGTGGATGAATGTTAGCATACGGTATACATATACAAGAAATCGATGAGAAATCTTTGACTGGCCTCTCAGCCTCCCACTCTGGACCATAATCTTCGTTACGGTTTTTGCACACCAGCCAATAAGTAGTCAATGTTCAAGTTTATTTTGTAGGAAACTTGTCTTTAATCAATTTTTTACGATTTTCTCAAACATGTACAAATAGGCTGACTTACTAGCAAATTTTAAAGCTATTTTTTTGCTTTATTATAACTGCACACCTGGATTTGGATAGACGACAAAGATCTCAAACAACAGTAAAGCATGCAACAAGGCGACAATTGAAAAGCTATTCGGGTTTCCCCCGTTGAAGATGCCAATTTCTAAATGTACAGAGGATTTTATAGTTTCCTCTGGTGCGATATTGCGAAATACTGGAAGCAATAAAAATCGTTCAAAGGAGTATAATCCCTCAGCGCTTTCTGAAAGAGTACAATAACAGTATTGTGTGTACCAGACTGCCAGTCGTGGTTTCTAAGTTGGCAAAGAAATTTGTCTCATGAATAATATTGCCAAAATATGGGTAAAACCAAAGTCATACGATCCTTTTTTTATTATTGTTCTGGACATCACGTGCAAAAAAAGCGACACCGTGATGGCCAGGTGTTTTCCGTTACAAAAATTTATGGTTGATTATGAATCATAATTTATAATGATAGATTTAGCAGACATTATGTCCAGAAGACTGTCTAGTTAGTCCATTAAAGCCTAGTTAGTAAAATAGACCAATACTCACATGAAATGGTTTACAGAAGAAATATGAAGCACGTGGCTTATGGAAGTATGGGATTGTATTAAGTACGTATAT
This sequence comes from Coecobrya sp. COE2, assembly GCA_027743765.1. Taxonomy (NCBI): domain Eukaryota; kingdom Metazoa; phylum Arthropoda; class Collembola; order Entomobryomorpha; family Entomobryidae; genus Coecobrya; species Coecobrya sp. COE2. Next base: position 10,997 of record JAHZMV010006540.1, read on the forward strand.
TTAAATAGATGTAAAGTGGGCTCCAAAAAATTATCGACAGTTATGTAGTTAACCAAAATTCTTCATTTATCACCTCGTTCAAAGCTTTTATCGAACTACATATATTAAATGGGTCTCTCTCTTCCACATGCTTATAATTTAGTTTAGTACAACAACAACAATTATTATTATATTTGGTTGCTCTTTTTTTTCTTTTTGAGGAGAGTCCGCCGCAAAGATTCATGAGGAATCTGAGAATTCGCAGTCATTTAGGCCAAAAAAACATGCAAGCAAAAGATGTAATGATTTTATGGCGATAGCGCTGTTGTCTCCAACATTCATTTTAGTATAGTGGTCGTGCCAATGATGGCTCTCATGTTACATATTATGTCCACATGCAACAAAAATTTTGCGTACACAGATAAACGGAGACGTTGAAACGTACAAAGATGCTAAAAATTTCTCCATGGGAACATGAACCCTTAAATCGGTAAATTTATTATTGTCAAATCCATATATTTTCCCCCCAGCTCTTAGTCAGTATTTCGTGCTATTCGCTATTATCGCCATATTATTCCGTATTGTTAGTTTTCCTTGCACCATGAAAAATGTTTTAAAAAAAACAGAATAGGTACATATATTTTTTTATGACAGTACAAAACTCAAATTACAAAACATGGTTTGCTAAACTGTGTGAGCCAGTAAAATCTCTTTGGTTTGTCGCCGCTGTTCCACTCGTGCGTTCTTTTTTTCCTTACTTTGTTACCAGTTAAAATACCAGCTTATTATTTTTATTATTGCATATTATACATTCCAATGATATCAATATAAATGCCTTGTGGCTTAAAACTTTGTTTGTTATTTTCTTTTGCTGCTGCTGCTCCTTATATTCTCCGTCTCCTCCTCCAATTCTGCTGGCTTATATAAAAATTCTTCCAAAACAAGCGACTCTGGTGACACAAAAAAAGTTATATTACTTTTACATACATGCTTACAAAACATAAATACATTTTTACTTTCTATGGACATGGACAATTGAAGAAGATTCTTAGAAAGGCAGAGGGATTTCTTCGTCTTCTTCTCTGCGACTCAAAAGGTATTAACTGACTCATTTATTTAGACGGTTACAAAACATGATCAGAAGAGCAGCCGCGATATGCAGCAATGTTACTAACTGCTAACAACTCTCTGGCAAGTGCATCGCTTCAACTTGATCATCATACACTTAGCGCACAGCAGTAACTAGATTTTGCCATCTTTGTATAAAAAAAATCGTGTTTCTGTCTATGTGGAGGAATGAATGGTAATAATAATATTGTACACAGACAGACTGGTATGATGATGGCAGTAAAAAAGGGTATATATAACGATTATATAAAAAATTTACACAAGTTGGTTTCAACTATGACTATTTTACTTTGGTCGGCCATCCAGCCATGCTCATTTCTTTGCCATCATTGGCAATGAAAGGATTCATGGCGCTCTACTCGCTGCTGCTGCTGGATGATGGGTTTTTTTTGCCAGTTGTATGATTTTTTTGTCAAATATGCATGGCGGTGGTTGAATAATGTAGCGTATTATTGTTGGGTATATATTATTGGGTATGTAGTGTGCTAAATGTTTATTATTATTATGTATCTCTACTGATGAGGATCTCTCATGCCTTGTTGCTAGTTGGTACTTGTTTAAATAGAGAGAATATTTTTTTTGAAATGAAGTATGTAATAGTACATTACGTACATATATTATTATATGAGGAATGCCACAGAGCAGCTTGTGCGATTGTTGATGTGTTGATCATGATGATGATGTTGATGATGAGACTACGATACACTTCTGTTGATAATTATTATGGGATAATCCGTGGGCAACAAGTTGTAGTAGCATCAGAGGACTAATTCCTCGTGTTGTTATGGACATAGGATTTCATATCACACCATATTGATATTTTCCACTACACTCGGCTGGAATTGAGCAACTGCAAATAAAATGTTTTTTTTAAATTTGCAAAAATATTTTGAATTTATAAATTTTTGTGACGTTTTCTGGTTGTGACAATTGCTCCTTGTTATTGTTTGTGTGCGGCTCGTGTGCTTTTTTGTAGTGTCCAGGTATATTCCCGGAATCCGAGAGATCAATTACACAGTATAAATATTTTATGCAAATTTTCTTAAAACCGAGCCGATTATACCTGTTTTTAATCATCCAGCAGCATAGAGAACATTTAGTTGGTCATAAAGGAGAGATTTGAACCGATAGACGTTTTCCCAACCAGCAGCCCATTAACTACGTTTATTATCAGTTTTTCGGAGACCAACTGGAAGCAGTGCGGTGGTGATGATGAAATGTGTGTGTATTGTGTGCTGTTCGACTATATGGCTATGTTATTGATGGAAAGATAAAAAAAAGTAGGAAAATAGGTATGGACGCTTATTGTCTGTCTGTCTGTATATTTCTCTCTTTCTGCCCTGCCATTATTTGTGTTGGCTGGCATTAGACTGGATTTGGCACTTGCTCTAGCGTTATAATAATTGGCCAATGGCAAGAAATCTATAAAAATGTGGAGGAATGCACCACATTGAATATATATGTACATTATTTAATACTACTGTAATAGCAAGGTATTATATAATAATGATTATGTATATGGTCATAGGAGAGAGAGTGTGTGCAAATAATGTACAAAGAATTATTTCCAGTTTTGTTATGTGCTGTTTGAAGTATTCCAATCTTTTTATTTAAGGTTTTCATCTTCTTCTGGTGTGCTGGTAATGGTGACGACGACACGGTGGGAGAACGAGTTCATGATTTTTTTTTCATTCTTACGGCTCTCAACTTTGCATACTGCATGTTTGGTTGTGTGTGTGTGCTGTTTACTATTATGTGTCTGCATTCTCCTTTTGAATATTTTAAACTTATCTTCTTCTCTTCTGCAGCAGAACACAAAGCGTTGTATGTGGAGTTGTATAAAAAGTGGTGGCTCTGTCTTCTTCGTCATAAGTGGATTTAGACTAGAAAAATCGAAAAAACCAACATAATCATCATCACCCCTGTGTGTGTAGTATGACAGAGGGAAAACATGTACATTTTTTGATATTTGATCTGAGTCAAAGGGGAAAATCAGCGACAGTAGAAAGACAGCAACCGGTCAGTTCAAGACAAACACGTAGTAATCTGTGTGTAAAGTAACTTCTGGGTTTAAATTTTCATTACTGTTCCTCATTCATCGTTGTTAAGTGTTGGCGAAAAGACAATAATAATTTAATTGCTTTCTCTGTGTTTTTTCGGATTTCATAAGAGAAAGTGAAAAGAAACATACCAAAATTGCGTTACAACAGTTGTGGTCGCTAGAAAATATAAATCGGTGCATGTGCAGCGATAATTACAATTCTTTTGAATGTATGCTGTAATTTTTGTGGAAAGCGCATTTTAATTAGTGACCGGTGGTCATTTATCATTAAGCATAGTGTTTCCAGTAATTGCTGTGGTGTTACTTGTATGCAACTCTGGCCAGTATAATTTTATTCCAGTCAAAAAACATTCCAAAAATTCTAGTGTGCACGCACATTTCCGTTTTTAACGTTCTACGTGGCATTTGCACAGATTTTGCTCTCACTTGTTGCGTGCGAGTTTGCCGTGTGTAACTTCCTGTTATGTTCCAGTTGTCATACGAAATAGCATTAGGACAGTATACACACTTTTTAGATTCACTTGTGCATCTTGTGAAACAAAGACTCTGAGAGATACGACGTTTAGGCACGATCACTACCGTACTTTGTTCTGTTGTGCTTTTGGAGTAGCTAGGCTTGCCACATCACCAATTTTTACCAATTTCATGAACATTTCTCGGTGGTGGAAGAATCCACTCAACCAACGGACCAATATCCTCTAATGACTGACAGAACGGAAAATACACTTGATGTAATGCATTTATTTTATGATGTACAATTAAAAATGTGTACCTAATCACCTAAATATATGACAATGACCCTATCCAAGTTCCATAGAAGTCGTTCATTCGCTGCAAACTTTTTCCTAAAACAATTAGCAGTAGACAATGAAGGATGAGTCGACTATATTTTTAATGAATGCCATATTTATTTTACAACCTGCATAACATTTTGTTACACGTCGTATTATTCTTATATTTTCAGGATCCAGACATTAAGAGTGAGCTTGTGAATATTGCTGTTGCCGAACAACCGACAATTCTGGACAGTAACCTAATGGTACTTCACGTGAATAACAAGGTAAGCATTTAAAAAGTTTACCTTCTGGTAATTAAAGTCCATACTTATATAAATACCTGCCTGATTGAATACACGATGTCATACAACGGAACCACCTCTTTTTAGTTGACACACCTACAAAATCTATAATCTTATCTATTTAAAAATAAATAGAACCCCAACACATTATACATACATACTATATTGTAATTTTTCATATCTCATGTTCCATGCAATGTTCATATAAGGCTGCTAGTTTAGATTATGGAGGTCCTTTAAATAAGCCATCTATTTTGAAAATAATTCCTGATCTACTCTACTTGTTTGCAATTTGTATAAACTGGCAAAATAAGAGTGACGCACACTTTTTCAATACTAACAAGCAGTCATTTTGCCATGATCGTCTCATGATGATCATCTTTATTAGCCTTATAACCATATGCTGTCACAAATGTACATAACAACTCGCCAATTGTGACTTTATCAAAGTATGACGGATGGGATATTTAATTAAGCACATTATTAAGCCTTATATAAGAATCAAGTCAAAGTTGAAAAGAAAAAAATTTAACTGATACCAACGACAAGATGAAAAAGACTTTGCACACACACACATCTGTCTGTTCTGTTTCGTCAAACAAATCAAATCACATTTTTCTGTACTGCTGCTTCTGCTACTACTCCTACGAGTCGTTAATGGAATTAATTAGTTATTACATGCATCGCTATCACCACCACCACTGACGATAGTACTCTAGAGTACAAAATATTATTATCTCGCTACATATCTATCTACTCTCTCATGCCATCGCATTTATCGTCAACAAGACATCAGCAGCCAGCGTGGCAGCACGTGAAATGACGAGCAAACCCAAAAAATCATGTTTCGCAAGTTTTCATATTATTTAATCTTCCATTCCATTATTTTCTACTCCGCCTGAGCCTCTTTTGCCGCTTGCTCCCTTTTTCAGTAATTAATTACCTTGTCTTTCAAATTGATTTTTAACCATGATGATATAAAAAAAGGTGTATGGGTGAAGGTGATAATAATGAATTAAATGCGAAACAAGTAATATGTATATGCTCTCTCTCTCTCTAAAGTTAAATGGAAACGAGGAATTTGATTGTATTTTAATTTGTACTCTGACTCCTGACACTTGATTTTCCATAATAAAAAAATTAGTAGTTCCAGTTCCACTCTAGCAACAAGATAGTTTATTAAAAACATGTGTCATCATCGTCATTAAATGATGCGGTGAGTTTACTGGAAAAAGGAAGATAGATAAAGGAATAAAAAATAAATCATCATTTTTTTGCTTCGCGTTTAATGTTTTAGGGGATGTCACGTTTTTTATGTTGCTTTCACCTTGTACAATTAGCAGTTATTTTTACAATTTTGTTTTTTTACTCAAGTGAAACGATCCATAGAAGAGGGAATAGATCGGAAAATTAATAATGATTACGTTAATTAATAGAAATTGACAAGCTTGCTTTTTACAACGTGATACGAGTAAGATTTTTTTGGTTGAAAAAACAACGTGAATTGAGTACACATGTTTTCATCCACTAATTTTTTGCATTTTTACACATTTAATTTTACTTAATTAAATAAAAAAATTTTGTGATAAGGATGGATAGAGGGACATGGAATATTAGGTTTGAGATGAAACAGAGAGATTACCTATATACCTCCAGCCGAGCTAACTAGATTTATAGCCTTTTCAAGGCTACCGTGGTATAAGGTCTTGCCCTTGATGTGATGTGATAATTATACAATTCCATTTGCATTTATAGAAAAGCTCTCATCATCGCCATCTTGATCAGTATTTTTTAGTATGGATGCTCACACAGGAGCTTATAATATATTTATTTTACTGCGGCAAACCGTACTCAGTCCATAAGAAAAACGACCGTAAATCCATAATAAAATGATGGCTAGGTAAACCACAGATGAATTACTATGCTATATGAATTTGCATGAACAAGTCACAAAAAAGTTTTCCTTGTCTTTTATCATCATGTTCGTCGTTTGCGTTGTTGTTGTCGTCCACTTTTTATTGAAGTGATAATAATGCTCACTTTTATTATTATTGTTTTGTATACACATATTTCATGATGAAAACATGCTAAACAGACTAATTAAAAATTTTCAGTCTTTTGGTCTTGAATTTTCATTAGATAACATGACATACAAAAAAAGCCAAGCAACTTTTTGGATAATATCATGTTCGAGATTAGGACAGGTGGTGGAGGTCCTTTAATTCCATGGAGCGTTGTATCCGTCACAAATAATTACATATATTATAAATGTGTGCTCTATTTTTAAGGGAATTAATATTTTTTTGATATTTTTACTACCATAACTCAAAGTTTTAAGCCCGAAGCATTTCACTATTCCTATAAAAGTTTGCAAAACTCCCGCAAACATTGAAAAGGCATTTTGAATTGATAGCTACCTCATGAAATGGGCAAAAGCAACAACAAAAAAATGATTCATGGGAATGTTTTCAAGGTGGTCCCTCACTATAAATCATTATTGTATGTGTTGTAAATTTTTCTGCCATATTTTTGCTAAAATATTCTTATCTCCTTTCTTTCTCTAGTTTTTTGCAATATTTTGCAAAAAAAACATACCACCACTGCCGCTGTCAATTTTGATGGCGATGGGAAAGGGATAGTCAATAATAAGATATGGGTTTCGATTTGCTGAAAAAAAAAATGAGCTGAAATTGATAATGAAAATGTGTGTGTGTGGCAGTTAATAATATATTGATACTAAATGCAATCGTTTTTATTTGCTTCTGGCATTTAATATCTCTGTATGCGCCCCACACCACACACCACAAGTAATCAGTGATCCCAATAAACTTGTTGCGTGTAGTACGGCGAATTTTTAAACAAAAATGAATAAATACCCTACAGAGAGCAGCAAATAAAATAGGATTGGAAATCGTTTCATCAGTTTGGCCATCATGATTATGGTGATATTGGTATATAAATATATGAGCTTTTCGATAATCAAAAAATATCAAACATAATTTGCTAGATGTGAGCGAGAGGCGGGATTTAAAAAAAAATATTAAGAAAAGCGGCAGGACACCCCAGGCGTATATATTCGTTTTTAGCTAAAAATTGTATAATAAACTTGGCAGCTAAATGTAATTTCAATATATATTTTTTTCTTTGCTATCGATCCTGTTGTTACCATGATTTGTTCACATTGTCATTAGGATACGCAGCAGTAATCACACAGGAATAATAATAAGTAGGCAATATATGGCTAGTTAATAGGAGGTTGTACCTGTGAAAAAAAAATCATTTATTGGACAAGACAAGCGCGCAGGTAAAAAATGTATTGAATGATATGTAATGAAAACGAACAACAACAAGTTGTGTATAAATATGACAGCTATTTTCACGTGCGAATGGTTGTAGTAAAACTGCGAAAACGCCATTTTATACTGACTTGACCGCTACATAAATTTTTAACGTTTTGGTGGCAAGTGGCAACACGGCCGAAGAAAAATATCTGTGAAATTTTTCATCTTGCATTTGTGCTGTTCATTTCTTTTTGGATAGGATATGTTACATAGGTATATATGATATAAGTTGAGTATATTTAATATTTAATCGCTCGATCGCTTCTCGTTGCCATGATGACGATGATGATTGCCAATCCCATGATCATCATCGTCATGTTTGTCTTCTTCTTTTTCTATATGGTTGCTTGTTGTTGTATCCCATGTTGTCAAAATATGGATTGGAAAAAAAATGAATCTGGCTGCAGGGCGGATTCCATAATATATACTTGTTGGGGAGGAGGGCGGGGCTGCATCCATCACCGTCGTCATCATCCATCCTGTGTCTTCTTTTATTTCCAGTCGCCATCACTAAAACCATGAGTGAATTTTTCGTTTACGTTTTTTTTCTTCAGAACATGTTACGCTGTTACTTTGCTATATTGCTCGTTTCACGATATTGAAAGCTCTTGCCGTTATTACGACCATAATATTTTAAAATGTGAAACGTAAACCGTGAATTTAAAGTATTGTCGTGGCTCAAGTCTCTCAGTGTGATAACCATATCAGGAGAAAAGCGAAAATTATCATTAAACTTTTTTTTGTAGATGATGAAGCAAAAATGTTTTTAAAAATATATTGAATATGTTCATATGGCTTCACACAGCAACCATTTTCTTCTGGCATTTAAAAATCTTTAGCAAAAGATTAAAGAGCGGTTTGTTAGTCAGCAGAAAAAAATAGTTGATTATTTTCCATGTTGAGGACAAAGTGCATTATGTAGGTCAGTAATTAAAATAAACATAATAAGTTATTATATAAATAGGCATAATGTATAATAACAACTGGACCGCAAGATATTATAAAGCTGTCTTGTTGATTTAAAACAACTGTATTGATGATAAGTATAAACATGCCATAAATAATGATTTTACTCTTTTGTATCCCATAACAATAATAAATTATTGCACTCTTTTTATACCAAAATATTGTGCTGGTCGAGCTCTACACGACACACAGGGTGACAAACTCAACAATTTTTACTTACTTTTATGACTTGTTTTATAACAATTTGCAGATAGATCAGAGACCTCTGATCTTAATGCAAACTCATGCTTTCTTTCTTTGAATAATGCTCAACTGCAAAAAGGTTAAATATTATAAAGACATAATTTTATTTTACTATTGAGACTATAGTACAAATTGAGAATTTTTTGTAATGTGGTATGCAAAAGGAATGCATTTTATGTTACGTGGAAATAAAATATTTTTTTTATGCTGAAAAAGAGATTCGCTTCAATTTTTGCGGAGGAGACGGAAAGGAATTTTGGAAGAGAGGAAAAATATTTGGCATTCCTCCTTTTCTTCTTGTTCTCTATTTATACACATATTATTATTACGATTATGTAACAACCACATAGAATTGGCCGGAATGAATGAATGATCATTTGATCGTCACACGAGAGCATGTAAAATGTATATATAAATGTTCCACACGTTTAATGGCGCCACTCCTAACGCTGCCGCAAAAAAGAAACAATTATACAATATGCCAAAAATTTAATGCCAAATAAAAGCGGTTTCTACCAGGCCATATCAATAGCGTAAAACATGTAACGTCTCAAGAAGTCGAATATAATTTAGTCAATAATAGTCTTCAGTTAATAAACTAGTGCTTTTCTGCGGCTACTGCTGCTGTTTACAACAGCAGCAATCAACTAAACTAGATGTAACCCGTTCAATCTTCCTCTCCCCGCGATCCATTACAAATACTTGTCTGTTTTCTTCCCAGACCATATAGTTCTTTCTTCTCGTGTGCTCCTTTTTTCTCTGCGTTAATAGTCCCAAACTTTCATATAATCTTACCGTACCAGTGGTCATCTTCATTCCTTCCACTTGACTATTTACACAGAGGAGGTATATGAAAATCAGAAGAAAAAAATTGTGGCGATGCAAATATTGCTGATCATGTTAGCAAGCTCATCGTTTTTCACTGTCAGTATTTTTTTTAAAGTCTTGTACTGCCTGCCTTATTGTCGTCTCATCATCATCATCAGATAAACTTGCATTTAAAATGTTGACAACATCTAACTTGACTGCAGAATATATACACAAAGTTGGTTCAGTCTTCTTTCATTTATTGCCTATTGCATCGTTGTCATCGTTTCATTTCATTGTTTCTCACCTCACCAGTTTTGTTGTTGCATAAAACAGAGAGAGAGAGATATTTCAATAAGGTTGGGAATATGGGTGCATTGTTGAAACCATACAACAATAAGTACATTAGCAAGTCTGATCTTTTCTCTGTTGCTGCTGCTGCTCCTTCTCCTGCAGACTGAGAAGACGTTTGCTGATGACAATGAAGATCCTCAGATTTTTTTTCTCTCTTCGTCTTTCATCTTCAACTTGATCATCGTAGGAGCAACGACGCCGAAATGTTTGGTGAAGTAACGACAGAGAGAACGAGCGAGCAAGAAATGCAAGTTGCTCACATGGCACGAAAAAAAAAACTTGTCTAGGTACACATTATTATTGCATTTACAATAATAATATATTATAAATTCTCTACTGGCTTATGTCGGTGCAGTGGAGTAATAGTAATAAAGTGCAAAGTATTAAACACTTAAACACACACTCGCCACAGAAAGGAAGAAAGAAAAAAAGTAACTTTGTCAAGTCAGTTAATGTCATTAGCTCGATTCTGAAACAACGCTCTAGAGAGAGAGAGGTGATGATGTTTTGTGTTGTGGTTTGTGGTGGTTTGTTGCAAGTGTAACATAATCTCATATTATCTTTCGGCACGAAAGCTGCAGAGAGAACAAGAAAATAGGGGAAAGCTTTTTAACCTTTTTTCTTCAGCTTTGTTTTCATGAGAGCAGGTTGACAAAGTATTTAGTAAAATGTGGTGCCTAAAAGTTGTTTTTCCTGCTTCATTTGAATTTGTCAGCGTTTTAATATTTTTTCCGAGAAGTGTTGGTCATTTTGCTCTTTCCTAGGTAACCTTCTTAGGTATGTGTTGGAATACATGGTAATTTTATTGTTATTTTTCTAAGATAAAGAAAGCATTTTTTGCGAGAGAGATTTGAGCCAAACTTCATTCGATTCAGGGAAGACACACAGCTGCATAATATATTGGCATGGTTATTTTTATTGTAGGCATTACACCTATTATTAGAGCAGTCCACGAATAAATCCCAACAAAGACAATATGTGTGAGAGCCAACGCCAACACAATTAAAAATATATATACTTGTAATGATTTCTTAGGATTTGTATACCTAGGTTTCACTTGACAGACTTTGTGTATTTTTATTTGTCAACCGGGTTGATATAATGTGCATATATGCATTATACCCGGTCGTTATCTTTTTTTCTTCGATTCTTAACCAATATACGGATAATGTTCTTCTGTAACAGTTTAATTTAATAACACGGTCTACCATACCGTTTAAATCTTTCACATGGCGCATGTGCATTTACTGCTACATCAGGACGGAACGGTTCATCAGATTTACGATGACTTTTCAAGAGAAAGAGTCAAGTCAGGAGTTTAATGGGAGTGAGGCGAAATGATACGTTGAGAGAGAGAGTACGACTAACGCTGTTTTCGAATTCCAATGACAACATTAGCTGCAAAATTTAAAACTTGGCTGTGGTAGAGTATATAACATGCCGTATTTATATATGTCATCAGCAGAGCAACAGAATATCCTCAAGTCAAGAAGTGCTTAAAAAAATTGTATCACCAGTTCCACTTCCAAGAAAAGTAGTTCTCTCTCTGTAGTTGTTGTAGTAGAAGAAGAGGACTTCCGCGGAAGAATAAGAGCTCGTGTGGTGATACTATTTCCTGTTTTAACTTTGTTTCTCTTTCCTCTCGTAGACGTGGTGGTGATGATGATGATGATTATGTGATGTATTTTCCACCAAACGATATCTGTCACACCTTTCAAACCGTGTGTTATATAAATAGTGCATACTCTCTGCATGCATATATATAAGCATGGTATCAAAATGGAATTACATGTTATCATCAGACTTTTTTTTGCAAGTTTGGTTTCAATCTTTGTATGCTCATGGGTGTGAGCTCATGTAATAGTTTTATTTATATTGAATGTAGGGATATAAGACTTGTTGCAAATTTTAATACAAAAATTTTAGGTAAAGCAGGCCTGTTTATGTAAAATGTTTTTATAAACGATGTAGTATTTCGAACATGGAAAATATTTCATTTGTGACGAGTCTAGAAAATTCGGGATTGTTTTCACTTTCTCTGCTTTCACCGGAATTAAAACCGAAAAAGTTTGGATATGTTTTGGAAGATTTTGCATACTGGGAAATGTTATTGGAGAAAGTATTATGCATGAACTATATTTTTGCTAATAGATATTTTTATATATGTGGATATATATATATGCTCTTTGTTGCTTTTTTGTAAATGTTGATGCTGCTGCCAGAAAGTTTTTTAGAACAACTTTGATATCATCATCGTCTTAAATCTTGTTCGTAAAGCTGTTAGATAGTATTTTGATTTTCTTCCGAGGCGAAAAAATAAGTCTACCGTGAGAGCAGCAGCGAAGCGGTTGTTGCCTTTGTTGGCTGGCAAAAGTGCAAACCCAAAAAATTTTCTTGAGAGAAAATTTAATAAACTGAAAAAATATAAATAAGGTTAATACCAAATTAAAAGTTATAAACTACAATAAACACACTGTTTGTCCTTGTAACGGAAACAATTTAAACAAACTCATTATAAAAATATTATATGACTTGTATGGATTGCATCATTAAATCAACAGTTTTTTCTCTGTTTTACAATTACCAGTCATAAAAAATATTTTAATATTCCATTCTCTTCTTTTCTAAGTTTCTTTCTGTGTGTCCGCGTCGCCATCATAAGAACAATCAAAACATTTTTTTTCTTCTATGCATTAAAATATTTTAATGCAGTTATTGACACGATGTTTATAAATTGTTCAAAATGCGTTGTTGATGACGCCGCTGCCGCCGCCGAGAGAGACACTCGTTTTTACCGTTGTTTTTTTTGTGTGTGTGCACCTCTTTCACGTACAAAGTACAACAATAAATTAAATTCGTGTCTATTTTATTTCGTCATAAGTAGGTTTGTGTAAGAACGCCCAAAAAAAATCAATCTCTCTCTCGGTTTTTATTACACACTTGCCAGTCCTGTTGCTTATAGGCAGCAGGTCAACAGTCAACATTTAACATGAGACGACGACGACTTTGTCGAATTATGCATTAAAAAGTTACTACCGTTAATACTGTCTCCATGCCAACCGCAGTGCTTCAACAAGAAGGAGATTCTTTATTTTTCGCAAAGAAATTCTTCACGGTTCAAACCAAAGTGACTATATACATATTTAAGTACATTTTATTATTACCTGTTGTTGGCAAAGTGTGATTTCTTCAGTTTAGTCATCATCATTGTTGCTGTTACTATCGCTATTATCAAGGTTTTATAAGAGTATAAGTGATACATGTACATGACAATTTACATTATCATAATAATATTATTTGCATGATTCACTACTACAAATATCCAACCAGCAAAAAGAACAAGACAGAACCTGTAGAATCTTCTCCGTCTTCATTCTCTCAGTACACCTACCTGCATTACTAGAAAAGAGATACCAGAAGAAAAAAAAACACGGTCAGTTTGCTTTGGTGATCTTCTTCATCTTCTTCTTTCAAGACGTTGTTGTTGTTTCTACTGCTGCTGCTACTTTTGTGCGTGGGCTGTTAACTCATTTCTTCGGACATTGAAGTAGCGTTGCTGCTGCCTTATTTTTTATTTTTTCTTGTTCAACCATCACGGATGGGTTGTCCTGTTCTCTTCTTTCGTATTGTATGTAAGCCAATTGCCTGCATGTCAATGATGACGACGACGGAGATGTTTGGTGATGATGATGATGCGCGCTCTATAAAAGACAAGCAGGTTGAACAAAGTAATTAAGGAGTCTTTGGGTGTTCCTCTCTTTGCCTGAGTTTCTTTTGGACTCGTTTGCGAATTTATTGTCAAGAGATACATACATTTAACCAAGAAGAAAAAATTATTACTATTATTATTATTATGCATATATATGTTGTTGTATGCGCATTCATTGTTTATAATATATTTACGACAACGCCAGATTATTTTAGTTGATGAAGATGATCAGAGGAGATGAAGAGTCATTGGGTTGATTATCATCGGGATCAGTGATGTTCGTCATTATTGTTATATATTATTATGATGAGTATTTATTGTAAGCTGTAGTAGATAGTGTATGTCTCCCTTTTACACATTTTTTCTCTTTGAGCTTCACTGACTCGATTTTCCAATTTTCTTCTTGTATTATTACCTTGTCGAAAATTACGTTTGGACAAGTTAACCTGTTAAAGGAGTGAACGCTGCTGTTGCTGGTACAATATATACAGCAGCATCACACACCATCTCATCTTCATCGTCACCTCATTCACCTCCATAAACATAGATATTTATTTTTCCCATCTTCTCGCTATATGACGATTTTTTACATTTATTACTTATAGCAATTGTTTGCCTTCTTTTTTTTGTTACGGTTATTATTATTACCTATTATCGATCTGATTCATAATAATAATTGTGTAGACCATTGTCTCTCTCTATATCTATTATAAACTTCTATACGCTTCTCACGTACAATTCTCTCTGGTGTATGGGTATGTAGTGTAAAAATGATGATGGTGAAGAAAAATGGCGATATTATTGGCATTGTTATGAGGAGGATCGATCATCATCACCAATCACCACCACGAGCTCTCTCCATTTATTCTCCCTCCATATATAAATATATATACAATTAAACATGTACTGTGAATAGGGCTGACCATGATGCTACGGATCATGATTGTGTGTCATGTCAACAGTGAAAATAGCAAAAACAGCAATAACCATATAAACAGCAGTAGTAGTTGTTGTTGTACTGGTGATAGTTAAAGGTTATTGTTTGATCACTAAAGGATTATATATACAGTCGTTGTTGTCGCTCTGTTACTAATAATCTAGTTCTAGTTTTGCTGACAAAGCAAAATAAAAACATGAGCATGACGATGATGACCAAAAGATCGCATTATTATTGCACTTGTAGTTGTGTTGCGGTGAGTACACGTTTTTTGACTGCTGCTGCTGCTGCACAGGATCTTGTCAGTTTTCTTTCCAATGCGGTTGTGTTACGGCAACATTGAAAAACGGTTTTTTGATCTTTTTTTGAAAAAAAGAAAGTAAAGTGACAAGTTTTTTTCTGAAATATTTTAGGAAATATTGATTGAATTTGTACACTATTTTTATACGTTGTGCATATTTGGTTTTTATTTGGGCGTTTCTTTGAAAAGGAATTGCGCTGATTTTCTTCTCCAGTGAATATACTTTGTAATTAAATGAGTGGGCGAAGAATGTTCAAGACAATGTTGAAAAGTGAAAGTGTGGACTCCGAGCCGGAGTCTCTTCGCATGATGAGTGATTTGAGTAAAAAGCCGAAAATTTTTCGGAGGAGTGTCACCGTTCCGTCGGAAATTACTTCGGGAATGCGAAATAGCTCAGATCCGGAAATTATGGACGTCTATGAAATGGTAACGATTCGAAAATATATATAAGCAATTAATCAAACTAATTAAAGAATTTTATCATTTTACTAAACCGTGTAGTATATATTTTTTACATTCTTATTTCAACCAAGTCATTATTATTATTGTTGTGATATCACCAATTTGTCTAGACAAATTCAAACTACAAAAGTTTCAACTTTAATCTCACATCAACATTAAATAAATACATGCCAGTAATCTCGCTCATACATTTAATAACGTAAAAAAAAAGATTTGTGCACATTTCCAAATAAGGCTTTCATTTTTTTCCAAGAAGTCACGTATAAAATAATATAACGAATAGTTTTTATGGCTTTAATCTACCTACCTACTTACATCCACAAATACTGCCAAGGCAACTAGCGACGAATGTGTCTGAGAGAACTGTACCACAAGATCATATTTCATTTTTTCTAGCAATATTTTCTTTGCAAACTTATTGTTTCATTTGAATTGCTCTTATTTTCCTTTTACTGCACACAGCAAACGGATATGTCGTGTGATCCATCTCTAACATATTTAAAATGCATACAAGTTATTTAGTTACTCTCTGCCGGTTAGACAGTTTTTTGCATGCTAAATAAAGCTGACATAAAGGTTGTATGATTAAAATACTCTGTGACTACTACTACGACACTGATGATGATTATATGGGAGGAAACTATGTTGTGAGGTTGAGCAATAAATTTAAAAGGCTTATTCACTCTTTCAAAAGAAAAGAAAGGTCAACCCACGTAAAACGAATGATCGTCATAATACTCTATCCGTTTTTGTTTTTTCCACTCTCTGATGATAATAATGGCGTGTATTTATAATAATAGTTTAAATACTGCAATATGCTTTATATATTTATTATATGCACAAGATAATATTATTATCATTATAGTGAATTGTGACAGAGAGGTTAGCAAAATGTTACCCTTTTGGCGACTCTCTCTCTCTCTCTACTCCTTTTCTCAGTTTGGTCATTCATTCCTCCAAATAATCAGTTCCAAGAAAAAAGACAAAAAAGAAAGAAGAGTTTTTTGTAGAAAAAAAAGTCGTCAGCAATAAGCAAATAGGAATAAGATGAGTATATAAGCGACCCTAATGAGGAAGTCACTGCAGGTGGTCAATTGTTACGTTTTTATGTAATTGGACAGTAATGTTGACTGTATCATTGCTGAAAAAAAAAGAGCAACAGAATATGAGCACGTCTTCTTCTTCTTGATTTTACCTTATTTGAGCAAAGGATGAAAATGCATGTGATGAAGATGAAAGGAGAGAGAATAAAATATCATCAGTGTAATAAAAAAGTTTAAACGATGACTACGGAACGACTTAAGATAATATTATGATTTGCTAGCTTGCAGTTTTGCTTGCACCTTTTTTCCATATCGCCCATTTAGCCTTCAAACAACATGAAAGACAATAGTCCATTTTAATGGATGCTCACCTTTTGCTTGAGATGTGTGTGATTGTTAATATGGATGATGGATTAAAAGAGATTATGAGAAACGTTTAGATTCTTTTTGGAGATGAAGAACGTTTGACGGTTTTAAGTTTCTCTAGAACAACATGTTAATCGAGTAGAGTTACCGGTGTCACATCATCTCATTAGCCAAAAAAAATATAAGTAGAGTGACAGGAAACATTTTTGATGGAAATGAATACGACCAGAACATGATATTGTTTTGAAATCAATTTGTCCTTTTTTATGGGCATCTCTCTCTCTTGAAGAAAGAATGTGGCAAGTGGTCAAGCATTTTAAAAACTTGTCATGTTATTTTTATACACAATTTCTTTTACATGACCCGAATGTAATCTAGATAATTATTACTGTTTATCATGTATGGATAATGGAAAAATTAGAAAAACAAGCACGTAATAATAATTAGTGTAATGGGCACTTAATATCTGATTATTACTGGGCCATATTGAAAGAATGCTCTTGTTTTCACACTTTTATGTACTTCGTTAAAAAGAGAATAGAAAGTAGCGAGAGAGAGAAAAATTGATCCAATTTTGTAACTTTAGGTATAACATTAACTTGTACGACTCTTTGGTATGGACTGTCTGACAAACCTTTGACATTATTGACAGAATAGTAAATAAAGTAGTTAGCTTTGCTCTTTTTGTAATCATGATTATTTGTAAAAAGTGATAATTTTTATGGCAAGCCAAAAGCCATACATTTGTACCACTTCAGTAGTAAATATAGTTATCATAAATACCTACTTACCTGTTAGCATTTTTTTTAGAGTGCAGGAGTCGAATGGTAATATAGTTTTGTTGTTGTTGTTGTTGCAAACAGAAAAAAAAATAAGTAAGCAATAACAATAAACGTATTCTTGTTTCCGATAAGCTTTTCAGGACATTCATGGAGATACATAAACATTAGTTATTAGCTTCTCATCATCAACCTAACAAATATAAAAAGCTTTTTTGCATAAAAGATTTTTTTTATGAACTACCCACCTTTTCTTTCCCATACCGTCAGACTGAATACATTATTTTAGCATATTATTATTACTAACAGAAATCAAAAACAAGTTCACAACAATTAAACATTAAGATTTTTGTATTTTCTCAAGACTGACGCATCTCTCATCGGCATGACGTTACAAAAGATGTAGATCTTCAAAAAGAACAAAAATCCGGTAGCCATGATCTTTTAAACTGATCTGGTAATAATGATCGTCTTTTTGGACACCTGTACATGTAAACGTATTATAAAAATAAATGTAATGCTACTGGATTTTTATTTCAAAGTCCATTCGACCCCAACTTGTACCAGAGAAGATTTTTTTTAAGAGACAAGAGTAATAATAATAAAAAAAGCAATAAGAGGCTCTTTAAACACATTTTTGACTTCTGCTGACTCAAACAGCATTAAACAAGTTGGGTTTGGCAAATGATGCTGATTTCAGGTAGTCCAGTGTAGTAGTGCATGCAGGCAAATGATATGGGTTGGATTTGAAAGGAGAAAAAAATAATGTTTCTCCGAGAAGAATGTTGATTCATCCACGTGTAAGATCCTTTTTTTGTCCAAATAAGGCATTGGAGGAGACAACACCTCCTGCTTCACAATTTTAAAAAAAATCTTTTTATTCTTTTGCGGTATCCTTAGCACTTGGATGCGATCTCCTCCTCGCTGCAGAGGAGAGGTGATTCGAAGTACCTTATTTATTTCTGGTGAAAAAAATATCGAAAACTTAACTGTTCTTCATTTTTACTGTACATGTCTGTCTATCAGCAAGATTAATTGTTTCAGAATGACTGCACCTTTTGGAATAGATAAGCTTATTCTTTTGCTTTCGCAACTTGTTACTTTCTCGCTTGTCATACATTTTTGCCCTCTTCTTCTTCAGTTTCGAAAGACGCTTGAAAATATTTCAACCTGGGCATATGCATAATATATTTTTTATGGCGACAGTAAGCCGGAAAGCAGACAGACGAAGAGACTCATCTCAGCGTTTTTTAATAATTATGTGCATAGTGCCAAGGTACCTTCCCTCCATTTGCAATCACTGACAGAATACTAATAATAATAACAAGAGCAAAAAAGGTCACCACACACACACGGTAACAAAAAGGAATGTCATCTAGAATGTCGCTACACAATTTTTAATGGCTTTTTTGCGCATCATCAAGCATATTACATAAAATATACCTTGGTTTCGTGTATGGAATGGAGACCCAGACTTAATAAAAAAAATATACGGACTGAAGACGTCAATAAATATTTAAATTATTAATAATAATCATCATAAAAAAAGCAAAGTAGTAAAAGTTGTTGTGTGTGTTGTTAACTTTGCCCCGAAAAGAAAAAAAAGACAACTATCTCTACTGTCTGACTTTTTTTATTTTCTAGAGAGTGTTAAGGATATTACCAGCCACAGTAATCAGCCACAGAAGGCGTCATTCACTAACTAACTACAAGTCAACCGTTAAAATTACCTTTTATTATTGCCATTATTACAGCTCATAAATGTACATTAAGCATGAAATGAAATATGAACCAAGAAAAGAAAAATTTTTTAAAGCCATTTTTTTATATACGTACACGTTGCTCAGAAATGATAACAAATAATGAGTCAACTTTTGCATCAGTCTGTATATACGTGACACATTACACTGCCATAATTATTCAGTTTGTGTATGTGTGTGTGTGTGTGTCGTCATAAAAATCAGTTCATTAGTTCATTACACTTTTATAAATGGTTTTAAAAAAATCCTCTCTGTTTTGCTCTCCTCGGATCGGATCATTTTGGCAAGCCTTTTCTCTTCTTCTACTTGGGTTTCTCCACTTCTCCTTCGTCTCTGGTTTTTTTTTTGCATGTTGACTTCGTTGAAAGGCTACAGAGGAATGACTCATCTACCATTTGAAAAATCTGCTGGTGGCATCAGAGTAAATGGCTATAAGCATTAATAATACCTAGATCAACAACAACAACAACCGAAAAAGAATTTATTTTTTTGCTTTTTCTTTTTTAGAAAAATAACAACAATCTTCAATCTTTCTACTTAACAATTTTTTTTACAACATCTAACCTGCCAGCCAGGGCAATTACGGTGCATTGAAGACGGTTCATGACTCACACAGTATTCTTGCCATTATACTTGCTATATTGTACCTTAACTTGCCATTCTACTTTTTTTTTCTCCGCGATTGGCAATTATCAGGGGAATAATAATAATACAGTAAAAAGTACCAATTATCCAAATGTATTTTCATGAACATGTAAATTTGCTAAAAAAAATGCTCAATTTTGTACAATACGCAGAAATAAAACACTCACATTATTATTTACATTTTGCAAACACACTTGATGTACGAGTGGGAAATGACCCAATGCTGTTGGTGATATGGTTTGAGGAATGAATGAAAGGATGACACATCCTTACAAAAATTTGCATTTTTGCACTCGTTGCAGGCAGTTTTGTAGGATGACTTGGGAGAGGATTTTTTTATGTGAGGAATGATGATGTGATTTCCTATCGTCGACGACGTGTGTGTGTGAGATAGCCGGTGGTATTTTGGTAATGATTGTGTTCGTTTAACCTATTCCTCGCTGTCTACTCTCTGATATTAAATCTAAAAATGTAGTGTAGAGTGCAAACAATTTTTTTTAAATGTCTATTCGTGGAAGACCCACTCGAGAGAGAAGACTAGGACAAATGAGTAAGCAGCAGAGTGTGTGTGCGTGCGTTTGCACTGTGTAATTTTATCACTTTGGTATGCGCGCAGGCGAATAAAAAGGTCATTTTTGTTAGTCGTTACATCACACTTTGCCTCCATGAATTAAGTACAAAAACTATGACGCAATGAGTCTGACAACTAACATTTTCTCGTGAAAATGCAGGGATTTTTAGCTTTTAATGACAATTATGATTACCCACTTGTGTCATTGTGGCTCATCACTTGAATAAAAAAAAGTGAACTGGATGAACTGTTTTTTTCTAGGAATTGGATAGCACTGCAGTCAAGTGTATGCATGTGGAAATGACAAATTTGAATGCAATGCATTATTTAGAAAATGGGTAAATTTCATGATTAAAACAAACAGGGTTAGAGAGATTTTATATGTCATTGTGATGCAATATATATTTGAAAGGGCTGGGCTTTCTTTCCTGGGAAACGATTGCGAAAGTCAGTGTGACATCTTTTAAAAAACCAAGTTTATTTTAGATTGTCTTCTGATCTTCTGCCATGACTCTAAAAATTGATGAAATCAGCTGAAAAAATTGGAGCATCAACTTGATCAGGATCATCATTTAAATGTTAAAACACACGGGGCACACATGTGTCCCGATCTCGAATATTTTTTCTTTAGAAAAAGGCAGATTTTACGGTTAAAACAGCTGCTAGTTGGGTCTCTGCCGTTGCTGCTACTTTCTCATTCGGGAATCGCCAACAAAAATAAGCTAAAATTCAAAACCATCATCATTCAATCTATTTAATCTGTTTCGTGTGCATTGTCATTCATAAAACTTGCTCTTGTCAGCGCGGTTTTTTGATGAAAAAGCTAAAAAAAATTCTTGTTCCAGGGAAGCATATACGCTTCCCATTTGAAAATCTAAATTAAAGTTTAAAAAAAAAGAGATTACTATCGTCATGCTCATCAAGCCCAGGATTTATGATGACGTTGCCATCATTGTTGAACCAATATTTTTACATGAATACAAAATTTATCCTTCAATATTTTTCCAACGAAAAACAACAAGAGGAAAGCCTTTATTTGCCTCGTGAATGTAATTATTGACACAACAGCACGGGAAAACCACCACTGCTATGCGCGCATGGAAAGCATTTTTGAACGACAAGTTTATTTTTGGGAAGCTGAATGGAAATAACTAAATCTTTTGTCTGTCTGCTTGTCTCTCTCTCTCTCTCATTCTGCTCATCCCTTTAAATCTCAGCGTTTTACTAATGTAAACTCTCTGAGTGATTATGTGAGTGATGGAGACATGCTATCTATTTGTTTAATTTATTTTTAGGTTTATTTTTATTTGTTCCTATTTATTTATTATTTTTTCGGGTGGTGGTGGTGGTGAATGCACTGCATAGTATGCACCAGATCATAATCACAATACGAGTTCATGCAAAAACCACACTCACACACACACGCGCTTACATTGTAATAATTACCTATATGACTCCTTTTATTTTTGTGAGGAGTCGTCTCTTCTATTTTCGCAGATCGTTTCAAGGATTTCATTCAGCATCATTGCATTTCATCCTCCTTTTCGCAAGCTTCCTTAAAAGCCCATTGTGTGTGCTGTTCGCCTTTTTGAAGAACAAAATCATAAAAAAAAACAGTCTAGGTAGCTTATATGATGATGGGTTCTTGGAAAGCAAACAAAATTGTAGAGAAGTTCATTCGGTCTGGCTATATTAACTGCTGCATATGCAATTAAAAACGGTTTCTATTTTCAAAACATAGTGTACTATTGGCTAATTTCAAGTATCGTATTGAATTGAAAACTTGGTCATTTTTTGTATGTTGCCGTTTACATTTCGTTCTTTCTGATAAACTATTTTACTGTTTGCTTTTGTTCCTGTGAACATTAAGCTGATTTGCTATGCAATGCAATAATAAATATGACGATAATTGCAACAAGAAGAGCAACTATTACCGATGCTGGTTTCATTCCAAATTACCAGAGTAACTATGCTCAGCAAAGACTGATGAATGACTATTATAGTGAAACTGTAAAGGACGCTTCTGTTTTTTTTTTCGGGGAAGTCCTTGAGAATTTCTTAGAACAGGCATACATGAGCATGTTGATACTTAAAAAATGTATGATGAGATTTAGGTAGGGCGCGAGCACAAGTATAAACAAGGCGATTTATAAGACAAAGGCTGAAAATTTGAATAGTCCTTTTTTGTGGTATGGCCTTGTAAAAATGAGACAAACAAAATTTTTCGGTTTTATCGTGCTCGTAATTTTCACGGATAACAATAGGGCGTCTCGGTAGTAATTCTTGGGTTTTAGTGATTTGGAATAGAGTTTTGAAGGGATCATTTCCCGATTTTTCGGTAATTTTCTCTCTCTGTCTTCTTGAGATGGACTAATTCCGATTTCCGGGATAATGCTAGTTGGATGAGGCGTCACGTTAAGTTTTCAATCTGTTAACAGTGTTCATCACACCAGGAACGAAAAACTACTCATTTTTGAGGAACTGAAAGACAAAAAGGAAGAAAGAAACTAGACAAGATTATTCTAGTGACGGATGAACAGCTTGAAGCATTAACATAAAAGCATAAAAATCGCACTAATTGCAGGCAAGCACAGTAAGCAAATGGCGCGCTTGTAAATGGCGACAATGAAAAAAGTCAAAGTTACCAGGCAAATGTGGTGTACAAAACTTCCAACAACCAATGTCTTTCAAATTGCAAGACACTTTAGTGAAAATAGTGACGATTTTATAGCTTAACCCTTTCAAAATTATTGAACCGGACAGACGGACACGTAAAATATTGTAAGTTAGCTTTCATTACTGCGCTGCTACGGTGTTAGCATAACGCATTCTTAACTTTGTTTAAAACATGTACCTAACCGCAAAAATCGTCAGCTCGTATACTTGCTCGCTTTTCGAGAGAGAGAAAAAAACGGCAGCTCTCCAAATTAAATCTATGCACCCATTCACATCATTGTCACTTTTGTAAAATCTTTACCTTTACCTCCGCTCCGCTGACTTTAACAATCTTTCAGAACATACATATATATTTTTTTTGTTTTTCTCCGACTACTCACGAGCGACACAGAGAAACAGATCATCAGAACATTCTGCTCTGCTACTTGGTTTCGAACAGTATCTTTTTAAAAGATAACGTAGCAAACGACAGTTGTGGTGGTGATGGTAGACTTGACTTGCTTCCGAACAATTTTTTGCAAGGAATAGAATAATATTTTGAGAATATGTGTGTACGCTACTCTCTATTCTCCCAAATGCATTCCTCAACTGCTCATCTTGCGTGCTGTGTACTTTGGCAACGTAAAACTTTACAATAAACAGTATTTTTGTCCCTGCCAAACTTCCAAAGGCTTTTGTATTTACTGACGACCATAAAGTCGTAGTGTATATGCACAAGCTTTACAAATCTTTTTCAAAACTGCTATCTCTCTTTATTTCAAAATTTACAAGCACTCTGTGAATCCTCTCGAACTTGTATACGCTCAAAAAATTATTATTTTTTATCAGTCAGTCAGCATCATATAATTTTTTTTCTTCAGTTTTCCTTTCAGTGCTACTGATTTACTCAACAAAGCAATGATTTCCTCTTTCCCGTCTTGTTACTACCGCTTGTATTTTTCTAAAAGTTAAACTTATCACCATATATTTTCTCAAGGGACCATTATTATCATTTTACCCTGTTATCTCCAGACTGAACCCATTTATTTGTTCACGCTTTAAAAAGCTATATAAAAATGCACCAGAAAAATTCGCAATAAAACGCTTTTTTTTGACTTTTACAAACAATACTATTATGCATGGTGGAGTGATTAGTGAAATGTGAAACCGGGGGGAAAATAGTTAAAATGCATAATTGACTATTATCAAGACGATTTTAATGAAAGGACGTGATTTGTTTCATGTTTTGTGTACCGTTATTGAATTACACTTTATTCTTGGAAGTTGAATGTGTGTTTTATATGTCGCACAGCACATACTTAATACTATTACTATGCGACAATAAATATGGATAGTGACAAAAAATGCTACACTTCTAATTATTATTTATCTTGTCATGCGTCTCATTCTTTATTATCCACAAGTGTCATCATAAATACATCATAAAGACTTTTTTGTGTCAAGTTGCTCTTGTTATAGCTAATTTAAATGTGGTCGGTGTAGTGGTGGGCACCTTTGCAATAATCATGGATCACCTATGTAAGTGCTGCTGCTTGTCAAAAAATCACCTATTTTTCATGTTCATATCATTTAAGAAAAAACAAAAATGATGGTGGCAGAGGTTATTCTATTGGTGATCTTGATCACATTCCTTAACGCTGCTTTAGAGAATGATCCTGAGTTTCTTTTTTGTTATGTTTTTTTCGTGTGGGATATTCTTGGAATGAATTTTCTGTACAAAACGTCTTTTCTCCTTGTTCGTTCTCCTACAAAAAATGTAAAAGGACATGATGTTGTAGACTTGTATGTGGTGGTGGTGTGCTGATATGCATGTTTGATCATGCTCTGATGATGATAATGGTTGTGGTCATAATGTGATTATTTTTGCACCGAAGAACACAACAAGTTATACTATTGGAAAAGCACGTTAATGCATTTGCATTACATTAGTATGAGGATGACGACAATGTGGTTTGCACTATATAATGAAAATTAACAACAATATGAGAGAGTGCTACAGGTCTAGTACTTATTGTTTTGAGATGACCACCCTAAAAATTGTTCATTGTTTATTCAACTAAAGGGCAATTTTCGGAAAATTATATCAAATAATGTGCTGGTATAGATGAGAAGTTATCGTGGAAGTCAGCATAATCGTAATTGCTATTCCTTTGGATCATCACTACCGTAGTTATAATATTATTGGCATATGAAATAGCTAATCTTCAAGAACAACAAATAAATTATCTACAACACTATTATTAATTATTATTGGTACATGGGTGTTGTTACTATTTAAGACATATAGGAACATTCTACGAACTCTGGCCATTCCATACATCAACATGGACATTGTTAGATCCCCATGTGTAAATTATTTTTTCTTGTTGTTGCCAATGTTATTATAATTGACCAGTGTTTGCTCTTTGGCATTTAAAAATTCTCCTTCATGATTTCCTTACTGAAGAAGGAAGGCACTATATATATATTTTCAGGAGATGGTTTTGCCAATCCATACAAACGACATGCTAATAAGCATGTATGTAAGTATGTAGAAAAATGCATATTGTATTTAGATTCACGCTGACGACAACGATGATGATGGTCGCATATTCGCATGTCGCCTACGTACAATTGTATTTACTGTGACGACCAAGACTAAACATACCAAACATAGAATTTTCAGGGTACAAATCTAATTACCATCGCTAACAGACACAAAAAGCACATCATCATATTTTTTTCTTCTCTTTAACAGTCAGTTAGCCGTCGTTAGTTTTACAACAGTATAGACATTTTGTCAAGTGGGTATTTGATACACCACACCGTATACTATAAAGCACACACAGCTTTCATCTTTAAATAATATTGTGGAGAGTTTAACGTGTCGTCGGAGGCCGGAGGAGAAGTTTAGCGATCGTCATCCTCATCACCACACGGTGCACTCTTGCCTCTGCATATCATGCAAAACTCCTCACTACATTCTATGTACTTCCTTTTATCGGTGGTATAGTAACATGTAGCACATTTTCAATACTACTATCATCAACATCATCATCATGATTATTATGATCTCGTCATCATTACCTTTTGCATTTTGCTGTTCCTTCTCTATCTTATCTACTTGTAGGCAAACCGTGAACATTCCAGAACAGAACAAGTAGTGCTGCTGCTGTTAGAAAAAAGTGTGTGGGTGAAAATCCGCGAGAATCTCCGTCTTCTCTCCTCTTCTTACAATATATTGAATATATTATCGTGATGATTATGATGAAAGAAGGAGACGGAGAGTTCTTTTTTTATTTCTACTGCTGCTGCTGTGTAACTACTTAACATGTTACATTTAAAACTGATTTAGTATTTTGGGTTTAAAGGGGAGAAGAAAATACGAGAGTCAATAATAATAATAATACACAAAGCAATAATCTTAAAATGGCCAACTTGATGGTATACGGTTTTTAAACCGTATCGACACAGGATCACACAGGAAAATGAATGGGCCGTTAAAATATAATGATGTTACTTGTAAAACAACGGCAAAAACCGTTTGTAAAATAAAGGGAAGAGAAAGAGAAGACAGACAGAGCGAGACGTATAGCCACGCATAAAAGTCAAGTTGTTGTGGAAGTGGCAGAAAAAAAACTGGATCAATGATGACGGGAATTGGAATTGCTGGTGTGAAATGCCTTTTTAATGATAACGACATCATTACCATGTTGTCGTTATTGAAGAATATGATGATGGCATATCTTGATGTGTGATAGTTTTTTTTCCTTTTATTTATATTTTATTATATTTCTCTTTCCTCGCATGGATCGGCCAGCAATAAAATAAAAGTAAATCAATTATAAGTTTTCTGTGAAATAAATAAATAAAGTCTAAAGTGAAAATACTGCTGCTGCTTACATACATTCGCCTTTTTGTACCTCGTGTGTATATTTATTATAGATGATTTTTGAAGCGAGCAAGCAAAAGCATAGCATGTTTTAAGTTGTTAAAATAAAACTGGCGTTGTGTATGATAATCTAACATGCATATTACAATTATTATTATGGCGAGGTGAAGTGGGAGGAAGATCCCAAAAGTCAAAAAGTACGTATATATTTTTTTTTCATATTCGGGATGATTTTCGTGTGTAGGCATTTTTGGTTTATGTTGTATTCTTATTATTATTGGCTTTGGGTGAAGATGATGAGGAGAACGTGCGAGCGAAACGTTATTCACGTCCTTTTGCTGAAAAAAATAAAATTGAGAGGAGATAGATAGATAGGTGGAAAAAGAGGGAGAAGAGAAATGGTATATTGCATAATATGGCCGTATTCGTCGTTGTTGTCGTTTTAACTTTGAGTCTTTTGGTTGGCTCTGTATATGTCCAAAAAAAATTTGTTTTTTTTTAGAAAGAAAATGATGAACATGATAGTAGTCAGTAGTAGTAAGTTGAAGCTTGCAAAATAAATGTTTTGTGTGGGCATGGGGATCGTCATGTCATGGATGAGCTTATAGTAATATTAAGAAAAAAAATCGTTTTTAGAAAAAAAAGAGATCTAAAAGTCGTTATCTGGGCCCACCTTTTACCGGTGGTGATGGTGAGGTGAAGAAGGAGACTCGATCAGTGGGGGCATGATGGTGAGCAGATACAGGAACAAATTTCGCATAAAACTCAAACTTAACCGATTAGACAGAGGTGTTTTTTGATACTTCACAAAAAAAGCATCTACCTGTGTGTCTCACCTAAAAGTATATTGGGATTTCATGTGAAATTTGTTTGACGTGGGGAATACCTTTGATAGTATATCTACTTATGTCATTGCTGCTGCTTATTCTTTTTCAGGTAATTAGGGAATGCCTGGAAATTGTAGGACATATAATGCTTTAATCTTAAATCCATTTTGTAACGACTTAAAATATTATCAATATGAATTCCACCGGTGCAGTGGCTTGGAAATAATCCCCAAACTTCTTAACTTGATGCATGTCGGTTGGTTGGTCAGTCTTGGCTTACATACATTAGCTCTAGTCTATCTATTGTCTGTCGTCATTTGTTGGTCACGTTAAATCCATTTTTGTTAAAAAACGCTCGTCACGTCACTAGTGTAATGATCTGTTATTGAGAAGTACATACTCAGACAACTCATGGCATGCGAATATATATTAGCAGTAGCTATGTAGTGATGTGCTGTATCACCTTACTTTTCATTGTTTTTTTTTTCTTCTGCATTGTATTGTATGAACAAACAACGTGTGAATTTGTAACGAGGAGAGATATACAGTCGAACCTTCGTAAGAACAAACTCCCTATGAGCAAAATCTCCGTAAGAACAACCATCAATTTTATACACAGGGAGATACTTGCTGTAATAAATTACCTCCATAAGAGCAAAACCTCCTTTAGAGCAAATTTTTTTCTCTTCCCGTGGGGTTGTTCTTACAGAGGTTCCACTGTACCGTCTCGAGAATAGAAAAGATGATTATGATTTACGTACAATGCCGTAAAAAATAATCTTGGCCAAGTTATTTGCAAGTTGAACTCATAGTTGTGCGCATGTCTTGTTTCGTGAGTGTCTTGTTGAGTTTGCACCTTTCTTTCAGAAATTTTCTGTGAGCACGGTGGAAAGTGTGATGTTTAATCATTATCGTTTTTGAACGGTTCATCATAATAAATGGATTGATACATTTTTTTTCTTCCTTTTTGCTCTGGTTAGTTATTTTACTGCGGCTGAGCTGTCCATATAATTTCCAACCAAAATTGGTTGCATGTGGATAGTCAATAATATTTTGAGAGAGCTTGATTGAGTTTAGAGAACAAAGCAAAGTTATTGTACACATGTACCCCGTGACAGTCCATTTATTTGTGAGCAAATAAATGTTGAACTAACGAGAAGGACAATAAAGTTATTGGCTAGTTATTTATTTATTTATTATTATTGTTATCAGTGCTCTTGTTGTTGTTGTTTTTTCTGCCCTGTCACCTTCTGAAGCAGCATCGTCAAAAAAAAATTTATTTGATGATGGTCCAAAGTGTGAGAATGTGTGAGCGTAGCTAGGTCTCCAATGACTTTTACGATCATCGTCATCACCACGATCATTATCGCAGTTGGATGAACTCTTTTTTCTTTTTCTTTTTTTTCTGGTGACAGATGGGACACTAGTTTTTTTCATTTAGATGT
The DNA here is from genome assembly GCA_027743765.1 of Coecobrya sp. COE2. NCBI lineage: Eukaryota > Metazoa > Arthropoda > Collembola > Entomobryomorpha > Entomobryidae > Coecobrya > Coecobrya sp. COE2. The sequence continues at coordinate 40,347 of JAHZMV010006540.1, forward strand.
TATTATGTATCAGATAATAGTACGGTTATCATTTGTGGGTGATAGAGTTTTTACATTTATTCCCTCTGGTCGTAAATAATTTGCAGAGTAAAAAGTGTTATTTTAACGGAGAACAGTTTTCCGGGGCAAGACGGTCAAAACACTGAATGATTTTTGTGGACGGAGACAAAAATATAGTTGGTAAGCTGATGATCTAGAAAATGAAAGATTTCATTTTTCGGAAATTTTTGAACCTTTTGACATCTTTAAATGATTTAATGCTAAACTTGATCCGATCATATTAATACAAGCGTTGTATCTGCAGCTTGCTATCAGGCATTCGCGTTACTATGGCGCAAATCACTTGGCAATAATTGATGGCGTCGCCATTGATACTGCTTACTCTACTGCTGCTGGCATCTCTTTCATCATAAATGACAGTCGACAACATACAAAAAAAAATGATCCTCTGCAGAAAATTTTTGATCATCACGCTATCTTCACCTTTTGTTTTGCTGACTCATTAATAATAAACCGTATAAAACAAAGCAGACGCACTCATCATCGGCAGCAGCTATTGCAACAATATGGCAGGCCGCACATATTTTTTAACCTCGCTTTGTTGTGCCCAAATTAGGAAGAAAAATTATAGCCTCATTTTGTTTGACGAGTAAAAAAATCCCAGCACTTAAGCAATGAGTAAAGTTTCTTTTGTAAAAATTTATAGGCATTCTGTCTACAAGAAAACGAGCAAATACTGAAAAAAAGTGTGGCGGCGACAATAGCATGAATAAATATTTCATACCTGTTATTGCTGTGCTCTGATGGTACATCACCCAGACAACAATTAATTTTCTTTCCAGCAATAAAAAAGAACAATATTCAATGTTACAAATACACTTAACATTAATCTCCAGCAAAATTGAAAGACGGTCTGTGCTGTCGTTGCATCAATAATAATAAAATGATGAGATCATTCTTTGCAATTTTCACTACTGCACACACTTGCTGCTTGCTAGACGTCGTCGGCGACAGATAACAAATTACACATGTCATTTTGGCAGATTCTTCTCGCTGTTCGCCGGTCGCTACTACAACATTTTTGATGGATGTGTACTACTTACTATACTACTACTCATGGTACACATCCGTATCAATTATTCATTCAAATTCAAACAATAAAAAAATCTCATCATTTTTCCCCTCCAACTTGTTGACTCATTCACTACGACGACGAGGAGTGAGCCGAGAAGCCTTTTAAATCTCTGCAGTTATTATATCTAGTATAGTGAGTATAATGGGTTATCTGACAATGTATGTAAATTGTAATTATGACGAATTTACCCAAACCATAATAATAATATATACTTTTACTATAGTATTTTTTATCAGAGCAAGAAACTTGTGCTTTTGGTTTGATGACTCATTCATTCATTCATTCATTCTGCAGCAATTCATTGAACAGAGTTATTGTACAAATGCTGCTGGAGTATATAAACAGGACGATGATGATGTAATGCGTAAATAAAAACAGTCAAGTGTTGCAGCCAGTGACCAGCAGCAACAGATTGATCCCAAATTGAAAAAAATTGAAATTGAGTCATCATCATAATTATCAACTATATAGTAGTAGTAATACGGGTTGTATATCATGTTACTATTATTTGTTGTCGTTGTTACCTAATAAGCTAATCTGTCCAGTGAACATGCCGTATCCTGTCTATTGCCACTTGTCACAAAAAATCATTTAAATATGTACCTATGCATTATTAATTTTTTTTATGATTGCTGTAATTACACAGAAATAACGTGCAATTCTTGTGATCATGTTGATGATGCTCAAGTGCGTGTGGATTGATGTGTCATCATTATTATGGGATTCTGACTTCATCCTTTTTTCACTAATCCGGACTCAATGCACTTATACCAACCTATGAGAATGCACTGGAGAGAGGTGCAAGATTTTTTTTTTAGCCTAGTCGTATTTGCCCAAAAATTATGTTATCTTTGTTGATTTGATGAGGATGATGATATAATTGATGATGCAGTTTGGATGAGTGAGAGGATTAAGTGGTAGGAAGGAAGGAAGCATTCCTGACAGTACAGGAAAAACCATATTTTTTGAGCCAAGTGAGTAGTAGAGTCAGTCTGTCAATATTCCTGTCAATTGTTGACATCATCCAGTAAACTTAAATTGTATGCTCTCATCATTATAGCACTTATCAATAGGATGATAAGTGCTATAATGGCTTGTCTTTTTAATTTAATTTGCCTAGAACATAGTTACTATTTATCGATTTTATATGGGTTATCAACATAAGGTGAAAGTATGACTTCAGTAAGATTAATATTTTATAAAAAAGCTTAGAGAGTTGATGATGTCATCTAATTTTTGTCACCTTTTTGTAGTGAATCGAGTAAAAAAATTCCATTGGCTTTAAGCAAGTTATCTACAATTCCACACACAGAGCATGCTCACGTTACGCAAGGACAATTAATATACTTTTAATCGATAATTCTGTTTTTTAGGGATTATTCTTGTTATTAACTGTCATTTGACAGGCAACTGATAAAACAATGCGGAGTGAAGTATGTAGTGCACATACATGTCTGTAGTTGAACGATCTCGTGGATTGATCGCTTGATATATTGTACATAAAATACTGTGTCTGGCTAAATGTTGCAACACGTACATTTACAGAGGGCTGCATTTAATGAAAATATAATCTTAACTAATTAATAACAATTTAGCTTAACATAATTTGTTGATAATAACAGTAATGATTGCTGAACTAATCTAGTAATGGAATTAAACTACTGTCATCGTCCATCATCATCTCCAACTATTTTACTCAAAGATAATTTTACAGCTTGATTTTATATCAAGCCTTTCATTATATCTATAAGAAAGCAGCATATATGTAAATGGAGCTTGAGTTGACGAGACGAGAATTGATCAGGTTATAAGCCTACAAGACATACTGATCGCCAGTAACAGAAATATTCGTACATTTAGCGGGATATGGGGCTTGAGTAAAAGCTTCTCTTTTTGGTTGCTGGCACAGCGCAGTTTCGTTCAGCGTTGTCGCATGCGCTGCGCTGCTGGTTTGGTTTGGTTTCTTGAAGAAAACTTGGTGTTCAAAAAGGGACACTTAGTGTTTAGTTCAATCTCCGAACATGAGGAGCTCATTCATGCACCCATGCTCGAGCTCAAGCCCAAAGCAATAGCACCAATCACTCAGCCACACATGCAGTTGTCCCGTCCCGTCATAGGCAAGGGAATAGATAAAGTTGGATTGCATACAGAGCTGTAGTAATTTGACTTTTGCAGCTCTCGTTACGCAACATATTTCATTATAGCATGCTATTTGACTGAGTTGTGAATAAAATTGGCTTTAAAGAGTTTACTGGTTATATTGCCCATACCCGAAGTAGGAGGAAGAAGCATGGAATTTAAAGAATGATTTTAATAGCCCAAGAAACGCTATATTTTTATGCCACTAGACTGCCCGTTCTAGTGGAATTTATGCTATAATTATTTATAGCCCACCTATGTGATCGTTATGATACGGAAGGCGGAAACAATGTATGCATTGTGTATGAATTTTTTGGGAAACATTATAATTGTTGACTTTACAGGATAATGCAAATTGTCTTTTCATTTATGACAATAATTTGATTACTATCTGCTATTTACCATGTTCCACCAATTTTTTCTTATTTTCTATGAGTGACATGAATATTTAAGCTTCTGGAATTTAAAGTATAATGGAGATACTGATGAAGATGATGTATTTTGTGCAGACATCATGACATGGGCTACTACCTCATCTTGTCCTCCGCCTTCCCTTTCTTGCAAGTAGAATGTTATTTGCTCCTCCTGATTAACTTTTAATCTCACATGTCAATCTTTCTTGTCATACAAATAGTACACAACACTACCGAACTTTTTTTTGAGCCAGTCAGCAAAATATAATATACTCAAATCTTGTCGATTCTATCAAGGACCAAAACAACAAAACTGTCAGGTGAATTGTTCTTGTTCAGTTTTGTAAATACTACTGAAGAAAAAAAACAAAAGGAAAAAAAATCTCCAAGTCTGTCAAAAGATCCTGTCTAACTTGAGATGAGATACATATTATATATGCCTGTGGTGATATGGTGGGATGAGCTAAGAATTTTGTGATTGGTGATGATGACATATTGGTTTACAATGGCACGTCAAGACTTGACTTATATGGTAAAAGTTTGAAGAGAGGGCAACAGAGAAAAAAATAAAAAGAGAATGCAAAAAATGCTATGTCGCTTCTCAAAATCGGTAAAATGCTCCAAAAGAGAATTGACTACTTGAGTATATCGGAGTAGGTATTACTCATATATGCATATATTTTTTGCATACGGTTTACTGATGTGAAATAAAAAAATGACAAAAGATTGCTACGAAGGTGATGTGATTTGACGAGCAGATTGAGAAGATGAGCTTATATTTTTTTCCACTTGTACATTTGCATGAGGACATGCCACCAGTCAAATATGTCAAATTTGGTACGTATTATGCATTTGTTAATAGGAAACTGGCATTTTGGAGCCGTTGGCTCACTTACAGATTTATTAATTTCTGTTTAAAATGTAATTGTTTGCTCATTATTTTAAAGTTTAAAATGTACCTTGGTCTCTAGTGACGTTAATTAGTTGGTTTGGTCTGTAGTCATGCATAAATGGCTGTTTTATTTTATTATGGCTTATTGATATCCACCAAAGTTGTGGTAACTTTATCCATCGCATACAAAAAAGTTCAAAGTGAAATAAGCGAAAATAATGATAAGCACTTATTATTACGGTTTTCTTTGATGATTATTCCCATAACCGAACCGCCAAAATGACGATGAGTGAAAGATACTTGCCGGGATTTAGAATTAAATACAAATTAGGTTGAACGTGGCCGTTTTTTAAGCTGCCGACAATGTCTCACTAATATGGAGTGTCAAATCAAATGACTCGTCTGTACGTTTGAATTACTCAATTAATGAGATTTATTTCCATGCTTTAGATAGGAGAAATTAAACAGTATAATTACATACTACGATGATGCAATTGCTATATAAAGTTGTAAAACACCAACTTGTTCTTATATTTTTTCACATTGTTGACAGCCAACAGTGGGAATAATGCGGTGTTAATGACGTGCATTAAAAACGATAGAGGATTAATTACCTACAATAAAAAAACACACCCTGTGAATACAGTATAGCTATTGGTAGTTAAATAAATACCTTAATAATACTATATGATAGTCATAACAATTTGCCATATTTAAATTTTCCAAAAGTCATTTTTATCCCTTTTTTATATAACGAATAGTCATAAAACAGATACAAGTTCACACAGAAAAGGCCAATATAAATATTTAAGTAATGCATAATTATACACACATCTTTTCAATCGTTTATTACACCTGCTAATGAACAGGTGAAAAAGATGCACGTTTACTTGTGCTTCTCTGGAATCGTCGCCTTTTTCCCATCATCACTACCAACCGTATTTACTACTCTGTATATCGAGGACTCTTGCTCTTTGGAATGTTTACAATTTACACAGCCAGAGAGAAACTTTTTTTTTATCTTGCTTCATCAGCACCTCTCTCGCGCAACTAATAAAAAAATCCTTTTGTAAATAAAATGATCTTTCAAGTGTTGCAATGCGACCTTACATTTTAAAGCTTTGTTACATTTCATGTTATATATATATGCTCTTAATTTATACATACATACATGATAATTCCAATAAAAATAATAATAGGAGATAAAACATTTTTTTAGGTGACATTTCAAGTGTCAAATGAGAATGTGTTGAAAAAAATAGTGTCAACAACACGAGCCAGCTTGATGACTTGTCAATCGTTAAGAATAAATGGTCTGATTCCGATTAAAGTTTAAGTCTGCTACGTTTTTTTAAAAAGAGAGAAGCCTTTACAGGATTTCCAAAGTTCACAAAAGAAACTTTTATAGTCATACATTTCAATAAACTAATTAATACAACATTTAAATGTTGTATTGAAAAAAAAGCATACTTGGAAATTGCTCAATTATGAATTCCCCATAAACAATGGAACAATGCATACTATTTTTTTACATTTGGTATTCTGATGAGAAGGATTAAATTTCAATTTCAGTAGATTAACATTTGAATACAAATATTATTGCAAATAGCCTAAAACTCTCATTGAGTTTTTGCAGTTCATCCTTCATATTTTCAGTCAGGTATAATATGCATATTATCGGTCCTCCTCTCGGGTGCTGATAAAGATGATACCATGATGATCTATCTTTTTTTATGTACCTATTCCGCCAAAACAGATATGTGACTATAATATGCAGAGATGATGTTGATGATCTGTAATGGAATTCCATGAATTTTACCTACAACACTGTACCCGAATTAAACTTAACTGCTCTGTATCTGTCTCGCTCTCCTTTCACTGTGTGGTCTCCTCTCTGTTCTGTAGTGGTTGCTGCCATCATCATAAGTAAATCATCATGCCATTATTTACTTTTTTTCCCATGATCATCATCATGACGACTGATGATGATACTGGCGAGGCTTTTAGGATTGGAAGTTGTAAAGGTTACGTTGTCGACGGGGACGACGACGATGATGAGGTTGCGAGTGAGTGTTAAGTTTAAACCTATCAAAAGGTTTATTATGTCGGATCTTCTGGGTACGGTCCCACCACACAACATGCTTGGTGGTATACCGAAAGATAACTCATCTTCATCAGCAGCATCCTCTTTTATTATCTCACATGCATTTAAGTTATATATTAGGTTAAAAGAACGTTCCATCATGGAATAGCATCCTGAACACAAAATAACAGGCATATAGACAGTCTGTTTTTTTACACACGGTTTACTTATAACTGCTCATATATTAAATGATGATTTGATACTATTATACGTAATATAGACCGATAATTATCACTGCTACCTTAAGTATTGCCATATATATGCATGCATTGCCACTGCACTGCTAATACTACCAAGAAATACCTTTTTATACAAATTAGTGTATAATGTGCTATATGAATACACACAACAAGTAAGGTGGTTTTTTTGGTATATACACAGCAGCAGCAGCATGAATTATTATGTCGGTGATGATGAGAACCGTCATAAAAAAATATGTAACGTAAGATGTTAAAAATTATATAAGTTAGTTAAGTTACATGTTCATTATCAACAGCACCAGAGCACCACCAATACTGCCAATAATCAACCTTACTTAACTGAACTCCAGTTTTTTTTTCTGTTGCTGATATCGTTCACCTTGCTTACACTTCACTTTTCAAATTAGTCAGTCTATGTATTGGAATGCCCTGTTAATGCTCATCATCATTTTTTTTCATATAGCTCATATTACATTAGCAGTTCCTTTTTTTAATTAATGTTATCTTCTCGCCTTTCC
>JAHZMV010006541.1:0-47013 GCA_027743765.1 Coecobrya sp. COE2
GCGCCCTCCTTCTTCATATACCTCGTTGTATACAAGTCTGCATGGGTTTGCCTGGATTTTATTTTTGGAAATCCCTGCTGCTTAAATGTATTATTAAAAATCTCAGCTACGCAGAGCAGAGGAATTGATTGTTCCTACCTGGTTTTCCTTCCTTATCATACCCTTCATTAATGAATGGAAAATCATTTGCCACGTCTGAAAAATCTTCTTGGTCAATTGTTGCTATTTTATTTTCTTTCCTCCATCTAATATTCTGTAAATATCAAAATTGACATTAAACTTTGATTAAAATAATCTATGTATTACTTGACAATATACAGCTACTATGAAAAATATTACCTCTAAAATTTTCTTCTCCGCTTGCAGGATGTCAAAGTTTGTTGCTAAAATAGAAACTGGAATTATTCAATGGAAACCCGCAACAGAAGCGTTCAAAACGAATTACTGATACGAAAACTTACATCTTAACCATTTCACAAGGTAAATGTCATCTTTCATATAATCTTCCATTACGTGTGGCGAAATTCTTTTCCGTAACTTAAAATGTAAGACTTTTTATTAAGATAATTCAGAAATATTAAGATTTTATTAAGACTTGGACTACAAATATTTTATTACTGTGTTTGGAAAATTTATGTAAACTCCAAGCTTACCTTGTCAATAGCAACTTTTTGTTCATAGGTAATTTGCACATCCTCGTCGAAACTTACACTTTCCACGGGCGTGCAGTACAAATGACACAGAACTAGAATGAGGAGGATATAACGCCTGAATTTTAAACTTGACATTGTCACCTTCGGCCTTGATTTTAAACTTATTAATTATCAACTTTTTCCCAATGAATAATTTGGTGATTTATTACGGTTGAATCTCATGCAGATCTCAACCCTTACTGATTATTTATAACTTCCCAAAATGAGAATGAAGAATCATTGATAGGACATAAAATGCCCACCCATCATGGCATCGTGAGTATGAGCAATTAAATTTGCTCCAACAATTGCATGTGAGTAATGAAATAAGTCATGAGTAAAATTAATAAATAGTCACTACATATATTCGCAAAGCAAATACAATATATCGGACTTACGATGAAAACCCTGTGCGTTCGGTTATTTCGTGGAGAAAAACCCATTATGTCAGTAGTTTCCAAATAAGAAATACGTTGTAAGAAAAATACACGTTTAAGAGTACAGAAAATTATAAAGTCTATCGCAGTTAGCTATTTATGAATCACTAGTATGTAACTTCTTTGTTGCCCTTATCATTTACTTCAACTTTTTCGCATTTAAATCTTACGTAGCGTAATATTTGTTTCTCATACATATCTGTATTCTTAGCTGTAAATGGGCGGAAAGAAACAAAGTTAATTTTATGTAACACTATAAAATAGTGATATCGAGTATTTGATCAGCAACATTGCATAATATGGATCAAGTATCAGATAATGTATTTTGTGTCACTTTCCCATGAATGAGAATATATGTATCTGTGTATATAATAATATGTATTTAATTAATAAATACTCTAAAACTATTATTAATAAAAAATAGTGATAAAAATCCAGAAGTTGAGTTTGTCCCAGCAGCGTTACGCTCTACTTGAACTATCCTATCAGAGGATCCTATACACTGTGAGTGAGGCAGCAAGACAGCGAGTTGTTTGTTTTTAATGGGTATTCAAGTTCTCATAAAATACTTTTAAACCAGTGCAATTCTGAGATAAAAATCTCAAAGTAAACATGCGTTTCTTCGTTATGCTGGATGAATGAAAAAATCGCGACAAAAAGCAAAGAATGGTCTACTTTTCCTGAGAAATGCCTACTAATTGTAGGTACCATTTATCACTTGAAGCGAAATAAAGCCAAATGACCCGTATTACGCTGGAGATTACTAACTTGAAGGTCAGCTATGAATAACGAAATTATGCAAATTATATGACTTGATAATATTGATCTGATCATTGTCGTCGTAATAAAGATACTCAAACAGATGAAGTAGGTGCATAAATAAATGATGAAAAGTAAAATACACAAGATCTAATTTCGAAATCGAAAACTGTATATGTATAATTATACATTTCATCTGCAAAAATCCTAAAATACAATTAAGCAGTGGGGTAAGGTAAGAGCTACTTATGCTGATATTCCCATCAAAGTTACATTTTTTAAATTTTAGAAGACAAAAAATATTCACCAGGAAATTTTTTATCATCAGAGCAGTAGTTTAATAAATGTATGTATGTATGTATGTATGTCTATCTATGGATCTATGTATTTTAATAAAACTACAACATAATTTTCTGTTGTTCGAACGCTTTTTTAAAAACTGAACCATAATATAAACAAGTGTGTAAAAGGAAAAAAAGAGGTTTTGCTATTATAATATGAAAACGAAGCTAGAGGACTAATATTATATGAAGTAAGATTGGAACAAGTCAGCAGTTAGATAATATGAAAATACTGCTTAATATATACCGTGCTAACATCAAGAAATATTTAATGATTGACCGATAAAAAGCGATGACTCATTGTACCTCATATCCAAAAGGAACGAAAATTAGAAATTATCGTAATTATAATTAAATGACATTAGATTATTAATAATGTTAACATATTATATATCATAGAAAGTGTTGGTCTTCAATTCGTTTGCTGGTCATTCTCACGTAGCAGCAGGTTTCCAAAATCAGATCGAGATTATGCACAAGTCACATTCAAATCTCTTTGGAACCACCATATTTTACTGGGAGCTGGTCTGGGTCAATGATCTGTAAAAGCGCTTGGGAGTATTCATTTTTATTTCTGTTGAATAGATGAACAATTTTTCTTGTCTCAGGAGCAAAGTTGCTGAGCATTGTATGGAGTACTGTGTTCACTATTGGATGATCTATTACAACGGAAAACCACATTAAACAACCTCGAACAAAGATTCCAAAAACGATCAAACCAAACATAACATTTTGTAACTCACTGTTTATGATAAATAGCTTATCCATTAGTCCTGGAAAATGTTCTTCGAAGGACTGATAAAATCCCAAAATGTAAGAGAAGCCTTGAAATGATTAAACCATACTGATGAAAGCTTAAATTTACACATTGGAATCATTAATAAAAATTATGCTTTCAAATCTTACAGCGTGAACACATGTGTTGTGCTAAATTGAAACCATCCATGTCAAGTATCAGAACAGTTCTAGTAACCTGAGGTCAAATAATTCCATTAGGTAACCCAGCATTTGTCGCAGTCTTTGATAACCATTGTGTAGCAATTTTATTGCTTTCTCATACCATTTTCCCTTCAGACTGTAATTTCCGAACAAGTGATTCTTCCTCTTCCATTATCCTCTCACCATAACGTATTAATCGCTCAAATCTGCCGGTAACGTCCGCGTGTCTTAAAGGCAATACATCGTTCAAAAATGGAAAAAGTAACTTCTGAGGACAAATTAAAAAATCCGTAAGGATGTTCCCCAGGCCCCGATTCTATTACCATCGAGTTTCAAAAATTTTAACCAAGTTTTCGAATATAAAATGGATTATCTGACATACAAGGTCAATTTTATACTCGAAAACTTGGTTTGAAATTTTGAAACTTGGTAATGGGATGTCCTTAGAAATTTTTGAATTAGTCCTCAGCAGTTACTTTTTCCATTTTAATGCCTTAACTCAGATCCCAATGCCCAAACTCTCCGATGAACACTGAGAATAAAATCGTATTGCCTCGATTAGTTTATTATAATTTATGTTTCATTATCAGTCAGTGGACACCGCAGAATTCGGCGCCCTCGGCTCCGAAGTCCGAACTCAGTACCCTTGCTTCTTGCTAGCCTTCGAAGGCGAATATCGGTACCCTCCGCCTTCCACCACCCACAAACATATCAATAATAACTGCGGCTACAATGCCAAGACAATGCCAACCACGGCAATAATGAATTCTTCGCGGGAACCGGTGTTAGAAAACGAAACCGGCAAAGAGTTCCTAAATTGGAGGAACTTTGTACTTCAAAAATAAAACCTATGTACGTCGACGATTTCAAACATTTCCGTTGTCGAAAATGTTAATGAATGATTGAAAATGAGTTGGGGAGCTGAAGTCGGAAGTTCCGACTCGGAACCCAAGACGACTATTCGGAGCCAAGGGCGCCGATTTCAGAGCCTTGTAGGGCTCCGAACACGGCGACCCCGGCTCCAAATTCAGCGATGTCCACTTACTGGTTAAATACATAACTTTTAACACTACATATTATACATAGTAATTACGATACAAACATGTATTGCTTAACTAACGTGGTTTTCCTTCCTTGTCATGACCGTCCATGTTGTACGGATAATCATCTTGCATATCTGTCCAGTCTTCTTCCAAGATGGAATCCATGTTATTTTCCTTTCTCCATTTAATATTCTAATATGAAATTGAATATTTCGTCCGTACTGCTTTGATTGAATGTGGAATGAGAGTGAGGTACAATTATAAATTATTTTTTCCATTATTATCACTTACCTCCATAAGTAATTGCTCTGCTTTTTCTGGATTAAAATCTCGTGCTGATTTTTATAAAGTACATATATTGAAATAAGAACTTTCAAATTAGTGGAGTGATTGTAATCATTATTGTATACTAATAATTAATCTCGAATCAATTATTCAACTTATTTATTAAATTATAATCATACCTCTGAGCCACCGTATCAAATAAACATCCTGTTTCATATAGTCGTGCGGTACTTTGTTCACAACCGCTTCTTTAAACTGTATGTATTAAAATTACATTCATTCCATTTTATCAAAGTGTAAATTTCAAAACATTTATTAATTTGCCTTACCTTATCCAAACTCAATTTTTGTTTGTAAGTCATACTTAGGTCATCTTCCACTGTGGAACCACCGCAGTACAAAATCAATAATGAAAAGGTGTAAATAACAAAAATAAAATGTTTTGACATCATAATATAGACGATTAAGAACAGAGTTTTAAATGTGACGACTTCTGAATATAAACTGAATGAAATTTGTCTACTTTGTATTTTCCATTGAAACTGAATGTTTTCTAGCCATTGATAAAAATGCCAATGAAATGACGAAAAGTGTCTGCCTTTATTTTAGCTCCTTCCTCCAACAAGTTTATTCATTTATTCCAAGTTGAGTTTGTTTGTTAGTATTGGATTCATAGAATGTTACTTTATAGACACATTTAAATTTATGGTAATTGGTATATTCTACTGTGTATAGTGTATAATGTTACAAGTTATCTGACTGTGGATGAACTATTGCAGTATTAGAATTTGCAGTTGTGGAAAAATATTTTTCCAGTTGTAATCAGAGCAAATTGTTGTTGGGAAAAACAATTACAAGAGTAAAGAACCAAGTTTTCCTTACAAAATACATCCGAAGTTTCATTTTAATTTCTCTCTTTCCAAATTCACATGGTCATCTCGACAATGACTCACCTATAATTATACGGTGATATTCAGAATGGCATGACCGAGTAGCAAAACATAAATTCTACATCCAAAGCAATAAACAATTTAAATTCCTGGAAAGGAAACTTTGACCACATAATGGGTAATAATAATACATATCAGCAATTTGACACGCTGCAATTATAATAAAAACGGTTATAAAAAGAAGAATCATTGTACTTGTATATTGGTCATTTCCCACTACACAATTTAGCTATGTTTATAGCATCTCAAACCCTTGAAAATATGCTTGAACAAAAAGTTTATTAGGAAAGTTAGTAAAGTTAAAAACAGGAAAGTCAACATGTATAAGTAAATAGAAATAGACAAAAGATAAACGAATGTATTTCTTGAATACTGGAATATATTTTATCACCATTGCCTTATTCAATTATATGGCTGCATTCTGAACAAGAACAAAGAACAAAAGTAACTTAATAAAAATCTCATTGATATCGGTATACTCATGTTTGTGCTACGGCTGCCCAAATCTGGACAATTTAATTTGCCATATTTAGTACTAAGTTAATATTTTTTGTATTAAATGTCGTATCGTACACAAAAATACATATGAAAAAAACCGGAATCTAATTACATACTTACTCAAATTATAGTATTGTTGTACACGTGATCAGTGTATAACTAAATACAGCAGCAACATTACCGCTCTGGTTCGAAAAATGATTACGCATTAGTCTTGATTATGCATATAATTTATCTGAAATGTAGCTTATTTTTTTAGACTGGTTTCAGTATTGTTTGTAAGCTTGATTTATTTTGTAACAAGAAATCAAAAGATTGTGTGCTCAAAAGTTTTATTTGAAAATTCGATAATGAAAAAGAGGACATCTCGGTCATTTTGAGTAACATTTTGGAAAACTACAGATCCCATTTAGTGTATCCAGGACCTGCCGGGAGAGAGCAGTATGAGCATAAATATAAGAAGCATGAACAACAAAGAGAAGGCCAAAGTGGAAGTTTCCACGATACGAATAGGGATTTATTTAGTATACTATTGGAATCTATGTGCATATTTACCAATTAAATTTTGGAAAATGTTTTACGAATTTATATACATTTATGAGGTGAATCAATCTGATTTCTTCGGATACTTATACGATTTAAAATAATTTTTGGATTTATTTGTGTTCTTCAATTGTAGTGTATTGGTACATATTGGTAAGCAAGTATGTTCCGATTCCGTTATAAACCCCTCAGTCATTCACAGTTGTATTTAATTAAGCAAACGCTTTTATCTGAACATGCATTCCTACAGTAGTGGTAGAATGTCAAATCAAGGAACAAAAATGTAATGACAGAAATGGGTGTTGAGTGTTACAAGAGCTTTAGACCAAATATGGTCTATGGTTTAAATATTAAGGAAGAGCAATAAAATCGGCGCATTATTACCCTATCTATTAGTGTAATTAGGTATTTGTTTTATTATATAACATAAAATAAAATAGTTTGTCTATATCACCAAGTGAGAGGGAACATTTTTACAACATGAAGCACACTTATAATAACATCATATTAAAATACTTTACAAACATATTATACATACATACATTAATATAAGACCTAATTAAAAATGGTACAAATGTGATGGATGAATGAATCCTTATGAAACATTAACCATTTATTAGCCATCTGCATTTACGATTCCTTTGTCCCACCATATTCCGGTGTTAGTTGGTTCTTGTCAATAAAGTTAAGCACGTAGTTTTGCCATACTGGTTTGTTCTTTCCAAACACATGCATCGCGTCTCGGGTTTGAGGACTCACAGTGTTTTTAACAACTTGGAGAACAAACTCGAACAATGGAGCAACTGGTTTTAAATAAAATCTGAATTAGGCGGAGAATAGTTTATAGAGACGGTTTATAAGACAACCAAACCTACCATTGATCATAATGATTTTATCCGCAGATCCAGGGAAGTGATTTTCATACGACCTTAGAAATTGCAAGAATCCAGCAGCACCTCAAGGAGAAACAATGCAGTTTTTGATTAGATTTATCAGTCAGCAAATGACAATAATATGAGAATATATATATAGATAGATAGTATATACTCTATTAAAATGTTATAGTCCTTACATGGAGCACACGTGTGTTGTGCGAGATTGAAATTATCAAGATTTACTATGAAGACAAATCTGGTAACCTACAGGAAAATAAAGCATTTAAAACAATCTGCGGAAACCAAATTTATTTTATATTTTTTCTGGCATGAAGCACTGATGATACTTCCTGCGCAAAGTAAGTATATGAAGGCTGCTATCAATGTTGGCATTTTTATATGATAGTCACGCCCCAGTTGCAACATATCTCAGAATTTGTGCATGCCAAGCTTCTAGAGAGTTTCCGGTAGCATTTGAACATGAAGTTCTCTTTGCGTGATTCACAACATATTAGTCTCTATTGTGAATCATGGCTACTTCTTATTCGCCAAAAAATTACTGGATATTGAATAGCTTTACACACTTTTGCTAAACGTGCGTCATGTCCTATTAAACTGCGAAGCTTTCACCACCAAATAAGATTATTAAATAATAATCTCATTTTCTTTATACATAATATGATTTTCATACATTTTTCCCTTCTTTCTGCATGTCTCTGATTCTGATTGTGGCTTCATCCATCGCTTTGTCGAGGTAACGGAGAACACGCTGAATTCTGCCAGTGACGCTGGCTTTTCGAAGGTCCCAATCTCCAAGGTCGCCGGTTATAACTGTCGAAGGTCAAAAATTAAAATAAAAAATTTACAAAAACTCTGTTAATCTAACATAAGTATGTCATATCAATTAAGTCGTGTTAACAACAAGATAAAAGTTCACAAAACGTAATAAATGTTAAGGATTGAGCGAAAACGTAAAAAGTTTTGAATGATTTGAATCAAATTGGAGTACACGCTATTGTTATTGCTATTATTTTCCTTCCAAACGCATAAAATAAACCACGGAGTGATCATGATGAACAAAGGACAGTTTTGGAAAATATAATGATAAACTGTTCATTATGACTTAATTCAAATCGAAATAGGTATACATCTTGTCACCACCTTCCATCCCAACTACACGAGCTATCTTTAATGTCATCACTGTAGCGATGATGATAATGAAGACTGGAATATAATGGAGATGAGAAAAGAAAGAAATGCATAATGTCTACTAAATGCATCTACCGTTGTGTTTTAGTTAATGATAACTATTGTAGCGAATTCAAAAAATGTCAAACATGTACATAAAAATTAGTAAGCTCTGTACAAATGAAATATGAATGATTAATACCAGGTTGCCCTTGCTTGTCAAGTCCATCAATGTGATAGGGATACTCAGCTTGCATATCAGACCAGTCCTCTGTGTGGATTGTGTCCATCTTGTTTTCCTCGCGCCATTTAAGGTTCTATGGAAAAATAAGTCCCCACCTCCCATTAAAATTCTATTTCCATTACGATACAACAGTTCAGCTGGACAATGGCAATTATCTTTACTTACTTGCATGAGCATTTCCTCTGTTCGTTTCAAATCAAAATGTTGTGCTGTTTGGAAAAAATATTAAAATAATATTATTTTTCAAAATTATTTCATTACATCTACTCCAAATTGTGTTTAGATTATTTCTGATTGACATGCGTCCAATTGCATATACATACATCTCAACCATCGTATGAGGTAAATGTCTTCTTTCATGTAATCATGAGGTAATCGAGGTCCTAAAATTTCCCGAAACTGTAAACAAAGAGTTTTCAAAATTCTCGTCAACGATTCAATACCTTGAGACCACGGAAGCTTTATATATAAACTATTTTTAACTCCAGCACCAACGAACCTTATCAAGGGCAAGTTTTTGACTGTATGTGATTGTTAACTCATCATCTAACGATATGCTTGTAGTAAAATGAATATTACACACCAATATTAGCACTAAAACTGAACAAGATTTTAATACTGAACCCATTTTGTTAGACGAAAAACCACCAAGATCACTTTTAAGTCTGCTCATCACCGTTTTTATAAAGTATACAAAACGAAGAAACAAAGAGGTAACCAAACAAACAATTATCCTCTTCAGATAGCGGCGTCTGTAAGACAGAAATTATCTGCTTGGAGCATGCAAAGGATGTGCAGTAACGGTGATACTTGTGAGCAGAATGAAGAGTTTGACACAAAATTACAGAAAAGGTTCCTTTTCAGATCTAGGTAACTGGTGAACAAGTGAATGTTGTTGCTCCTTGGCCAACTAAAATGAAATTAAATGAGCACGGAGGCAAGCACTTCAAGTGAACCTAACGTCAAATCGCCGCACGACAACAATAACAGAAAATCACTGAACATCATTTGTAACAAAAGGTGGAATTTACCACTTTATATAAGAGAAGATAGACCAAGCCAATGAAGTCTGTTGAACTAATACAACAAATCTGATAACCAACCATTTTATGTAACTACATGCACCTATAGCTCTTATCAATGTAAGATTTACGGTAGCGAAGAAATTCAATCATCCTAAAGCGTGCTAAATATGACTTATGGATTATGGATATATGAAAAGCATATTAATAGGTGGCAATGTTGTGGATGGATAATGCTGATGATGACGTGATTGGAAAGAACAATGGAAATTTCATTGGAGCTTGTTTTCTTAATAAGAACTAAACTGTCATACGCTACATGACAGGGACGGGACACGGAAAATAGTTTTCATATTATCATATTCATTACTTTTGTGCTTAGTTAAAGTTTACATAAGAATCATACACACGTAAACGAAGGTATAGTCTCTTGTAAAGCTTGGTAGTTTTGTGTACGTTAGTATTTTCAATAATAAGATCTGATCCTTCATGGATTCACTTTTTGCATTTCATCCTTAATTACATAAAAATTATCTTATTGTTATTGGTAGTGTCTATTTGTGTATTGTCTATTTTATTGTAGTGCTCACTCATACCCATACCGCAGAATACTCATCACTACACACGGAGAAGTTCAGAAAAAAAACTACCAAAATGAAAGAGAATCTTGTTGTTACATGCTTATTTAATGTTAAATGATCAGTAAAGTGGCACACAGGGCTATTACACGGCTTTCGCGATATATGTACCCCATCCGTGACCATTATGTAATTTTCGTCTTCTTTTTATCCAAAATACTTGAACCCAAGTAGGTATAGTCATGAAGAATGACGATTATCATGATTAAGATTAGCAGCGAAAAAACAATAGCGTATGTGGTACGCTATGCAGTGCTATAAGCGTATTTAACCAACAACAATAAATGCAAAAGTCAACAAAATACATTGTAGTCACTCATCCCACAAAGATGATGGGATCTAGGAACGTTGCGCTGCTCGCCGTCGCACGCTCACGTAAGCTGTTAAGGCGTAATGCACTTTTGTCTTTGAAGATGCATATAAATTCGCGTTTTTGTCGATGACAAAGCAAGGTCATTTTGCTTTGCATTGTTTTAACTAATGGTACTTTTTCACTTTTTTCTACCCTTTTTCAACATTACTTTTTATGCTTTTGACGATAATACATAATTATCTGAATCTTTCTGAATGATCTGTGTCGCTGTAAAATAAAAAAATGCGTCTTTATTGTTCTGTGGTTAGTGGTCTGTCCATCATCTCAAAGATGATGTCTCAGTCTCGATTGTTTCCTTAATCCTAGACAGAAGCCGGCTGAAGAGGGCTTTATTTGATTTATTACATAAATTCATTAGCTATTATTACTTATCGTTAGTTGATTGGAATTCTAAACAAAATAGTAATGAAATGAGAGCCAATGGTTCGTGTCGGTGTCTCAGCTCAGACTGCAAAATATCGAATGATTAGTACAATAAATGACATGTAATAAATGATAAGCAAACAAACGTCATCAGTAATCAGCACGAGTTATGGGTCATACATGAATACGATTTTTTATAAACAATCTGAACTTGCTTGGCCTAGTTTGTCCTAAATGCTTAATTGCTAAAGCATAATGGTCATCATAACTAATAAACTCATCAATGGTTTAATGTGCTTATCAATCACTAATTTATCTGTTCACATCAAGCCTACTTGAATAGAAAATAAACGTTTTTTTTGGGGAATTTTAATATTTTCATTGAAAATGCTACTTTATATTTCATGCACCATGCGATACGAACGTGCGGTCGTAACCCTTATTGTCCTTAAGGCTTCAAGAGGGGACCAAGTACTTAGTAAACTGCAACATAATATACTAGTTAACCTTGTTGTTGGTAGCGTTGACAATGTTATGTACAGCAGTAGCCAAAATGTTTGTGAATGATTGTTGGATAAGTTATAAATGCCTACCACATCTGGGCGGGTGTGTAAATGTTCCACCTAATTAACTTGCAGAGTGTTATAATAGGCATAAGCAAATTTGTTGACTTTGTCGCTTCCCACATGACAATGTTTTACAGGAAACCTTGCCCTGGTGCGTGAGCCTTTTGAGTCCTTTAAGTAATGAGCAGTAATTTTCCACAGTGACAATAACAGGATATACAACGGTATAGCGGATGTAAGGATTAGGAAGTTAAAATTTACAAATTCTGGAAAGTGGAAACCACAGAGCCAACGAAGAGAACTTGACCGAGCACATTAATGGTTTGAATAAATCATCATTTGTAATAACTATTGGCCTCATTATGTCATTATATCATGCATCATCATCCTCTAATCACGAATTATGTATTTTTACACATAGCTTGTTTATGGCAAAAAATTCACCTTTGATAAATTATTGAAGGTTATTGCGGTAGGTGGTTACATTTTTTGCAAAATAGTTTTACACAAGCTCCCCTCGGAATGCACTTTATTGGATGGGACAAGCCATTAGTAGTAAGGCAGCTCCACTCGTGGTGCTCATTTGTTAATGTCAAAAAAGCTGATGAAATTACTAAATAAAATCCCTGCTCGATGTTGTGGCATGAGTGGTTTTCAATATTTTTCTTTTTGTGTAAACACTTCCCCTTATGCAAGTTTTAACAGAGTCGTTATTTGTAAAGGATCACCACTGATTTGAAGTGCCTTACTTGGTAATCATTCAAAGACTTTCAGACCGCAACACCGTCACTATCTTAGATAATTACATAGGTATGCTATGAATATGAATTACAAAAACATCATACAAAAAGTGTCTGTTAATTAATTCCATATTGATTTACATTTGAGTGTTCTAACTCTAGCCATTCTTTAGGACTGAGGTAGACTACGGGTATATAAATTATATAATACAGTCATAAGAGCAATTGAGGGATTTACATAATCATTTATAATTTAACTGCAAAATAATCCCAATCAGTTATATTGTTTGCTATTAAGTATTATGAAAAAGATATTCATCAAAATTGATTTATTGTGACCATAGATTGAATCTTGTGGAAAGGGTATCGAATATCATATTTCATTTTTTCAAATATTCCAAGCCAAATGCACTAAAGCGTTGAATATTTTACTACTAAAGTGATAGCTCCACTAAAACTCAGTTTCATACCATGACGAGTGACGACAGAGGAGCACCATGATTTATTGGCCAATATGATTGATTGAATTAGAAAGAAGACTTATTTACATTGCATAAGAATAGAACTGTTCTCATAGTGGTTTGTAATATGTAATTCTATTCTAGATTTTTTTCTGATCATGAATCCATGGGATCGTCTGAACCTGAATATAATACTTCCAATCCAACCACAATCAAGAAGAATGAATATGACATGACATTTTTAGAAGATTGAAATGTTGTAAGCCTTCCATCATCGTCTTATACTTTGTAGAAATGTGTGACATTTACCAAGAAAAGACGATTTAGATTATATCTTCCCATTCTATGACTTTGGAATTCACTACACGACCTAAAATATATAACATGAAATCTAACTACCATAATAACACTATATTGGATATTGGAAAGCTACGGAACGGTGCGTGCCGTAAAGACTAAAAAGCTGTCATATTTGGTAATGAGATGTATTTGAGTACCCATAATATATGTGAAGTGTATGCTCTCATAGCCAGCACAAATGGCGAGATAAAAGAAATGGGAACTTTAGGTGCTTGGTCGTCTGTCGTCATTAAACGAGAAGGACCAAAATCCATACGAAAATGATTTGCGACTCGTACTCTGCGTAAAAACCCCTTACACATTTTAGTGGTAAATCTAGAAAGGGAGACATGTGCCGCTATTACATGAATAACTAATAATTGTGAGTGTGACTATGACACAACGAGCGACGTAAGCATTCCCAAATTCCCAATGCAATGTTTACATTTGAAATGAAAATGGTTACATGCGTGACTGTTAGCTCCATTCTTCAAACAACCTATCAAGAATTTTAGTATGTTGAACTGATTAAATAGCTTCGCTATTTGCTAGAAAGTGTTTACTAATTAGATTATTACTCGATTATATTCTAAAAGTCTCATTTGTTTGAGCTGCTTTAACATTTCCTTTACGTTGAGGCAGACAGATTTATCTCGAATTAGACCCTTTAGAAATTCAAATGAGGTTAGAAAGCTCTTTGGGCAATATAGCATGCATTTCAAAATCATAGTATATTTAGAACAAATAGGTTCACTAATTCGTAAAGTATATAGGTCTAACGTGAAGCTTACTTTTAGATTAGTAGAATTAGCTTCTACTTCTGTTCACACGAAACCCGACAAATTCCAGAAACTGAGAATTAATAAGCATATCCCTTTTTTGAGTATATTGGCTAATATTCTAAGTTGCCTTGGTTTTTTGTAGGTTTAGGTTACGAAACGGCAATGCTGTTTCTGAAATTATTGCTACTCCAGTGTTAACATTAGCCACAAAGGTTTATAGACAGCCTATCAGAATGTGGTAGTATGTCTGCATTGCTCGATAAAAGTATTTATGGATGTGGTTTGCGCTTTCATATTTAATCCTCAAAGGATCAGTCACCACTAAAATACGACATTGAACAAAAACAACATTATTTTCATAAGTGTAAGTGCCGTAGATGATTCCGCTCGTTCAACTGAACAGTAATTTGCATGTTTTTGATGTGAACAAGTTCCCATCCGCCGCACACCACTTGAAGAACGTTTCAATTCTTGCAAAATTTCTTTACAACAACTTCGTGCATCCATTCATCCTATAATAATGGGGACTTTGACTTCAAACTTGAAACAAAATTATTGCTCCATCGGTCATCATGTTGAAACTCAAAGCAGTTAAATAATAAAATCTTTCATGTTAAGCATACGTGTTTGGATGTGCTCGATTCAGTCAAAATTCTGAAAATGGTTTCAATGGTTTACCTAAATTGCATTTTTTATTTAATTTGCAGTTTGACTTTGATGTAAAAAGCTTTTAGTGCTCTGCTGCTGTTGTAACTTGTTAGGCATTCAAAAGCGTATTCCCGTACATTACTGTAATAAAAAAGCACTTCAGCCAAAGGAACACATTTGACGTGAAACATTAAATATACAGCACAAAATATCATTATCATCGCGAGTACATATATATATGCTTCTATAATGTAGCCATGAGAGTTTCCATTTTCCATTAGGTATGCGAATGTCTTCAACGTAGCCATTATGCACGTAGTCAAAGGAGTTACTGCGACATACTCAATGCGTTGCGTTCTAAAATCCATTTGTAGGAGTTTTATAGGAGATCCAACGTTGTTGAGAGTTTTTGTCTTTTGCTAATTAAATGTTTAAACATAAAATGGGTTTGCCATTGCTCCAAATATTGAATGACAGAGAACTTTTTTTTGAATTCCTTCATTTAATTCAATTCAAAATTTAAATATTCATTCTAACGTCTTGATATGTTGGAAGGCACAAAGCTTTGCCTTTCACTAATAAACTTTGGCTCAGCTCACAGAAACAATTTGAGTCCTGGCTTTTTTGGAGTAAAACATCAACCTCAAGCAATCCTAATGTAAACTTTTATGACACTAAACATATAATAGGATTTTTCCATATTTATACATATATAAGCTAATAACCACTTTTCGGAATGCGGTATGTGTTTGTAACTCTTTCTGGCATGCAAGATCATGATAAAAAAATACCTATTCTTGCCAGTTCTATCAAACTTGCCATTTTCATGGAATATAGCTTCTCACCAAATTGAAGACTGGATAGTGCTTGTACAAAGCCCATAGAAGCGCATATTAGTGTATGAATGTAAACAAAGGAAATAGGCATTATGGCGATTATGGTATTAACCTATATGATTCGCTTGTTCATCCATTTGGAATAATAATGAAGCAACATATTATACCAGAATTTATAGAATGTTAGTTTGTCAGTAAAAGTAGTACAGCCATTTATTTGATATTATATGTTTCCCTCTACATTTCAACTGTCAAGCGTAACAATGTGAGGAAAAATGGTTGCCTCTGTCAGTACAGTTGTGGAGACTAGGGGTGGTGAATATATCATGTACAATGGCAGCCTTTACAACAACTTGAGCATACATAATCATGTCCTTGGAACTTGATGTTTCTTTTTAAGTACTGAAGAGAAATACTTCCTGTCAGTTTTACCTTTCTTAAAAATAGTCCACTACGGCATTTCCCTCTTGCTTTTGGTGGTATGTAGTGGCAATGGCGTGGAAGAAGTGTGTTGTAGTGTATTGGCTTACTTCAGGGCTCGAAATACTGAGTAAGTAGCCAATCTATTTGTGCAGTTTGTAAAAAGTCAGGAAAAACTACGGGGGAGTAAGTAAAAGCTCTCGACATGGTTGATAGGGTGAGTAGTGATGTAAAGTGGTGCCCTTTCCCCTTTCCCTCTTATATTCCCCTTTTATTTCGATTCCGCTCCTCTTGGCCTAAACTAGTAACGAGTTACTAGTTGTTTCCAAGAAGCATTATTATTGTAATAATAAAATGGCAGTAAGGGAAAACAATCTTTCTTGCCACCACTGCAACAACGTACCATTAGTATCTCTCTGTAGTTGTACCGCAGCGTTAGTAAGCCGGCACCGTACTAAAAACTAGATTTTTCTTGCTTCTTTCTCTCTTTCCGTCTGGAAGAGGAAATGAAAATGTATAATATATATATACCCTGATATATATATAAGAAGTTTCTGGGCTTGGAACCGATCAAGAGACTTGTTCACTCTACTCATTCATGCCTTTACGAATATGACTCTTGAAAATGTTTTATACTTTAGTTACTTCCCGTCGTTTTCTTACTTCCACTTTCCAATTTACTTAGAAAGGCCGCAATCATGGCTCATACATTGGCTATACTGACGGCACTAAAATGTCGACTATATTTGGGCACAGAAAGCGTGCTTGCTTTTACATTAAATATGTATATGACATGCATACCTACATTGTACGTTATAAAACTGCTGAGCTTGACAAAATAAAGGGTCCGGAAAAGTTACTTACACTTGCAAAACGGTAGAAGCTATCAAAGTTTTCTGTATTATGTTACCATATATTTCTTGTATGCGTGTGACGTGTGCATATATTATGTACGGACCACGACATATAAACGATGCCCATGTGAAATAAGCACTCCCAGTGTATGTTCAAGACATCTCAGCACATGATGATATGTGCAGTATAGTACAATGAAACATTATCGATCCTTCTCTTGTTGGACGGAGCTTTCTCCTGTTCTCCTAAAGGCGCATGGATACATGCTTTGCTTGATCATCAGGCTCGCTCTCCCACTCCTCAAACACTCAACCAGTCCACATGCCTTTCATGCTTTCCTTTTTAGTAGTAATGATACAATAGCAATACACAGGCCTTTCAACAAGCAACGGAACTCACACTCAAGTACGTACTTACTTAGTTACGTTTAGCTATAAGTATTAGATTTTTCACTTGTTCAAAATATGCAGTCTTTACTTGCAATTTCGTCCCGTATGAGTTTGTCTATAAAATCTACCCATACAACATAATACTGCTTCCTCTTAACTATATAGTCTGCACACGTCCTTTATAATATTGCCAAAACCAGTAAAGAGAGTTAAAGGAAGGATCATTTAAGTTTTAGTATTGTGGAAATGTACATACATATCATGTGAAGGAAGAAATACCGGGGCCAGAGTACGCGAAACTGAAGAAAAAAGTATTC
Organism: Coecobrya sp. COE2; assembly: GCA_027743765.1. Classification (NCBI taxonomy): domain Eukaryota; kingdom Metazoa; phylum Arthropoda; class Collembola; order Entomobryomorpha; family Entomobryidae; genus Coecobrya; species Coecobrya sp. COE2. The sequence continues at coordinate 17,544 of JAHZMV010006541.1, forward strand.
CTCTGCTTACATCACTTTCTCTGGCTGACATATACCCGCATTATTTTACAAGCAATAAGCCTCTTGGAGCCACACTAAATGGTAAAACGACGAGGAGAGGAAAAGCAACTAAAGTTAAGCATCGAGCTTTATTCTGTTACTTCCTAAAAGCAGTATGGCAATGCATTTACTGCCACAACTATTACCTTCTACTGTTACTATAACTATCGTCATCCCCCGTCATCATCGTCATCACTACTATCACCAGTGTGTTATCTGCTAACAGAACGATTTTTTGTTACCCTGCTTTCCGCAGTAAAAAAGAGTGATTCCTCTTGTCTTTTGATGATGAGAAACGCTTCTTTATTCCCTATTGCCGGTACAACTTGCAAAAATACCATCTCTGCCTCCGCCACCGTTGATAATAGTGGAAGTACTTGTGATAGTGGACGAACTACTGCCTCTGAAGCATCTTAAACGACTTGCAAGAATGCTCGTGTGGCAGCAGAAGAAAAAGAAACGTCTAGTAAAAGAAGCATATCATATCGGATTACTACCCAAAGAAAACAAAACTTTTGAGAGAGAAGAGGAGAAAAAGCATAAAAACGAGATGTAGAAAAGCATTATAGATGCATGTATCTGTATATAGTGGTTCGTCCGACGCACACGCCACACGGACCTCCTAGGAAAGAGATTTTTAGAGAGAAAATACCGCATCATCATATACATCCCTACTTTGTGCACGCTTGACTTACATACCAAACTATTTTTCAACTATCACTCCACGTCTTCACACAACGTTCGTACATATACAAGGAATTTGTAACAACGAGAAGCATTTTTAGTACGAACTTGCGAGAACGTGCAACATCATCGAATATCATTCACATGGACTCCAAAACAGTTGTGGTACCGCTCCACCACTTTCCTTTACTGATATATGTAGATGAAAAATAATATTTCCTTGCCGTGGGTGTCCTTTCACTCTTTCTCTTTTTGCTCTTCTCTAAAAAAGTGAGCCAGGGTAGTTGACACTTTCGTTTTCGTTGGCGGTGGAGTAAGAGCAGAAAAACTTCTGTTGCCTGCTGCTGACTACCACGAAGCCTTTATGTAGTTTACATTTTTGTACTGGAGATTGAAACGAGAAAAAGTGGCAGTGACAGTAATTTACCACGCTTCGTCATCGTTTACTGTTGCCCATTAATAGTTAAGGGAAGAGATAGAGGCAGTAGTAGTTGTTAAGCACAACAGCATTTATTCAAAAAAAATTTTTACCGTAGGCAATATAGAAAGGAAAAAAGTACAAACACGGTTTTCCCTGTTTTGAAACAAAGAGAACGGAGAAGCAGGCGAATAAATAGTGCACATATAATATTCTATATTTTAGCGTGAGAGAAAGCGATAGAGCACATCCTACTTTGCTCGTTCGCTAAACTGAACTCATCTTCGCTTTCTCTATCTTGACTAGTCACAGGCATCAGAGATGAAAAAGTAAGTAGGCTTACCGTCTCCATCTCCGTCATCGCTTTGTGCTTCAAAGTTATGAAAAGTTATTATTTCTGTGTGAAACCATCATAGGCGAAGAAGAAGGAAAATAAATAATCTGGATAGGATATTACGCTACTCAGTGAGAAGAGAGTGATAATCAACTGTATATCACGTCATCATTGTCATCCGCCTCCTCTATTCTTCTTTTTAGACCCTACAATAATAACCAGTAGTGCTACCATCACACAAGTTGCACATCCTCTATTTATCACGTCTTATTCCATCCCACACACGCTCTCTCTCTTTGTAAAAATTTCTATTTGTCATCCAACGACATCATCTATCATAACGAAACATATATAAAATAATCGTCATAAAAAGCCTTTCCTTGTTTTCCTCAGAAGAAGAAACAATTGCTCATCAAAAACATCATCATGAAATGATATATGGTAGAATAGTCATATTTGTGTGTGTCCTGTGACTGCGGTCCTGGCTAAGAATAATTGCATTTTACTCTGAACCTGCTATATTTTTATAGTAAAAAAGACTTAATACTTGTTAATACTTCTACACTTACCTTTTGTGATACCATTGATACATGGAATGATACTTTACATAGGAAATGTACAAGTTAATACTAGGAAACGAACATTGTGGATGCAAACGATTGTATTCTCACTAAACTAACTACAGTAGTCCTATGAGAAATCTTTCTGTGGAATATTCAAAGTTGAAAACATCCCTTCTTGTCAAACAAACTGATATGACATCTTGAACAAGCCACGGCGACGCAACAATATCTTTCCAGAAGCAGCATTCCACCTACTTTAATATTCCATACATTCCCTGGAACGCTAATCATGTTCGGATTCAGAATGATCCTTGTGTCTGCATGCTTCCCAATGTGTGTGCTCTGCTCCGGAAAGAAAGAATGTGCTTTAGACGAGATCCTTTGTGTACCTGAGCTGAGTTCTGATAACTGCCACCGTCAATAACAGCCTCCAGCCCTTTGTGCTATGCCATGTATGTTTGCTATGCAGAACGAGATTTCTCTCCTATAGAAAAAGCCGACATTGTACAAAATATTAAAACTTTCGCGAGTGGTAGGAAGAGGTAGACCTGTGTAAGCAAATGTGTTTTCCGTAGGTAAAAATATGAAGGTAGAGAAATCTGTTATACCTATTATCTCCTGTAGCTGAACCTCTGTGCTGGCGGTCGTCTGGTCACCATAATAAAAGCTGGTCATCATTTCCATCCGTCAGTCTATCTTGCAGAGAAGCAGGTGTAAGAATACCACATATAACGAGGTTCTCTTCTCACCTCCACTTTTTACTTTTACCGTTACTCCTATGGAACGTCATGGAGAAACCTCTTGCCTTATTTTCCCCGGACGAGATCAGGAAAAGTCGGATTTGGACTCGGAGGAAATTATTACAATTTCAAGTGATATTGAGAAGGGAACCGTGTCCAAGCTCTACTGTTGCTGCTCCGTCCAACACTGTTACTTCTACAAATCTAGCTCATCCTGTTCCACTTGCCTTCCCAACACCAGACAATCTCTTCTCACCTGCTCCTGTTGCTGGTCATAGTAATAACCATACTACTTTTGCGGTTGTTGTTCGTGGTGCTAACAAAAGAGCAAGCTCATCTCTGCTGCTATTCTTCCAACAGAAATCTCCTTTCTTCCTGTCACCGTTATCATCATCAGCGGCAGCATCCACATTGCTCGTAGTGGATGCCTATAGGCCCCCTCCTATTCTTTCCCTTTCTGTGGAATTTTTCCTCAGTTCTAATAACGTAGTAGAATTTGTGCCATCACCAAGAACATCAGCGGCTCATGTCTGCCGCTGACAATTTGGGGAATTTATTTGTTGCGTTGCTCGCTGGGATTCCACTGCTTATATTTGTATTGGTAAGGGACATTCATGCAACATTCTTGACTTTCCTACATTTCGCTTCTAAATTGCTACTAAAATATTTACATTCTTGAGTCTCGAGACGCAAACATACACAAATTAAACCATGCATCGTTCTTGCCCGACTGGCAACGGCACATATTTTTATGCACGTAATGTACAACAAGAACAACACTCATACACTCGAATAAACAAGAATTATGTATGTCTGGCCGATAAATCGCTGACATTTTTGCATGTTACATACTATAAATTGTTTTCAGCTTCATACACAATTACGCGGAACACAGAGAGAAAGTAAAGTATATTACAATCGAGTACACATTACAAATTCAAAGTGTGTTGTGGTCTCTCTCTGTCCGTTTGTCTACTCTTTTTATCACTTGCTGGCATCTCAAATGTTCTTTATCGGCCACTCAGTTTATTTTCTTTGTTTGGAAAATTGAGCCCCTAACGTAATTAGTGTCATTCGCAGGACATGCCAAACATAATTAGATTACAGTAATTTGTGAAAATAGTGTTATTGTACATTGTACACATGTTTCCTGTCAAGCAAAGCTCGTAGATGGGGGTTATGCTCTATATTTTCCTGTTTCACTCTCTTTTTACTTTCTCTTGCTGACGTTACGTTTTTTGCGTTCATGATGGTTGTTGGATGTTGTGTATGATATTATCAGCAAAATCCCTCAGTGTGACTCTGCTCATCTCTTTCTATTTTTTACAGTTTGCTTGCTGTGCTTGTTTGGAAGCATCAATTTCAGCTGCAAGACGAAGCTACAAGCCGCATTTGCCTACACGCGTCAGATTCGCGGATGAAGCTGGTGGTGAGCCTAGCGAGGAATGCAATGATGATGCTGCTAGCAGTAGTAACGATGCCAGACGCCAGTCCAGAAATCCTCTTTTGTTTGGACCCACATCATCTAGTAGGTCAACGAATCGCAATGGCACTGACCGGTTTGAAGGCTCTGGATTAATGGCTCACAGTACGTATATACAAAGTACGTAAGATAACATGAAAATGTTCTTTTTATGCACACACACATGGCTTAAAAGTGGACATTCCATTGATAATGGCATGTCATTCATTACTTTCTCTTATCCTCACATTGAAATTTTTACAGCTAGATTGAGATTAGTATAAAATGAGATCTTATACACCGGCTTTGTAGGCGAAAAGCAGTGCTAACCGTAAGACTAGATGGCTATAAATATAATGTATGTAGGTTTGAATGTATGTAGCTTGGAAAATTGATGACAACGGTTTGATCATGAATCCTAAATATACTTGGAGTTGGGAGGCTTACTTGCTGAAGGAATTGTATTCATAAATAGGAAATGCCAATATGTGTATACGTATGTAAACTTGTACATTTGCGTGCAAATTGAAGATAAAATTGATATGATATGCATGAGTCATGTGTGTAGTGTGTACCCAGCGTTCTTTAGTTTGCTTTCTGTTTTATGTGTAACTGTGTAACATGTGCATAATATTGTATTGTATTATGATGGTGCATGCATTTCATCAATAAATCTAACCGGAGATGATATGACGTACGGTGTGTGGTCATAATTTTTGTCTCGTGTTTAGCTCTTTGTTTTATTTTGTGAATATGACAGGATTTCCGAATTACCGTTATTCGTCAGTAGCCCAATCATCCGGGAGAACGACTCCACCTCCTGTACCTGCCAAGTCTCGAACTGAGCTTGGCAGTGGTAGTATCAAGTCACCTGTAATATCTCCACTAATAGAAACTCAGAAATTACTTGATAAGGAATATCATGATAGGTCCACGCCAACCAAAACACCTAGCATCGGCTCACCTGCTTATTCTGTTCCAGCAGCACCTGGAAGGGCAGTGCGGCAAGACACTTCCAGCTCTGCGGACATGCAACAAAGTCAACAAATCAGCCAGAAAAGCTCACCCACACATCTTTCCAGTGTTCTTAACTACTGTAAGTTGTCCTTTATATAGAGAGAATATTACGCTTAAAACTGTTATCAAATTTTGACCGAAACGTATGCAGTAGTAGGTACATAATATGTATACGTCGTAAACCTATAGGATACACATGCATATCTTAAGTATGTGTCGATATAAACCTCACAGAAGTGGGAAAAAGGAGTACATGTTAATCGAGTTGTAGCAAAAGAGAATAACAACTAGTACTACTGCAGTTGCCGTAACCGACGGCTAGCAATGTATTGTTTTTTGATTTTGGTCTATCGATCGATCCCATAAAATGCCGCTAGTAACATGCTTTCCTTATCGTTAATAGTTGATGAGAGCAGAAGATCGTCCCAATCAACGCCCACTACCTCGCCGAATTTTCAAATGCGACCAAAGAGCCCTTTCGACGGATGTAAGCGTACTTTAATCTTTCTAAATAATATACACTCAGTAACACATATTTCTGTATGACTATTTTCACTGAAAAATGCATAATGAGATCAACCTAGTATTTATTAACCATACAAGGAAAGGGTACAATAATAATGTACACTAACGTAATATTTTGTGTTTTTTGCAATTTTTTTCTTTCATTTGAATTTTTCAACTTCCATAAAATATTGAATTAGCAACACGACAGAATATCAGCGGAAAATGTTAAAGCATTCATTCATTCAAAGCAATCATGTTGTGTTTCAATTCACACCCATCTTTTTGCAAACATTAAAATGTAAACATATGTATAAAGAAGTACCTATAATATGTATATGTTTTGTACTGCATTGTATACATTAAGCATGTATCGTGCAGAAATTACCAGAACACGTTTTAAGGTAGAACGTTGATCTACTTATTACAGGTGGGCCGCATGTGGATTCACAGCAGCAACGACGCTATAGCACTCCCAGCTCACCTACAATGTACGCCTATCAACAACGACCACAAGGTCCAAGCAATTACTCTTCCATGAGCTACTTACCAGAAGTCAAAACGTACCTCCATTTTATGGAAGGTAAGCACATAATATATAACACAATGAGCATTAAAGTCAGAGAAGCCTTCTCTCTGTCTTTATAAAGATGCCATGAGATGTACAGCAGAGGAAACTTTGGAAGTGGAAAAGTGATCTCTTAGTAGATGTATTCCATGGAAATGCCATACATTCCAATAGACTACACCTACACTACCTTACTTGTTTACAATATTCATATTTTATGAACATTATGTTGCTCATGGAGTCATTATTTTTTATATTAGACGATTTCTCAAACCGCCAAAGGAGCCACAGTTTTAGTGGCCGTTCAATACGTAGGTCACCACGTAGAAATGGGGAACGTGTTCCACCGCGAACACCAAGCTCGTTTGCTCTAGAACTTACAATGATCGACGATAATGCATCGAAAATCTCCACTCCTAGTAGTTTCGGTACTACTTATCTCACCCCACCAGGCAAGTATTTATAGTTTTCAAGTTATATGTTCAAATAGTAAGAATGTTTGCTGTATAGTTACGGATTACGTTTCATAACGATCCAGTTCCGAGAGGAATAGCGTGATTACGAGTAAATGAATGCTAATGTGCAAATTTGTAATTGTCTGATTGAGAAGCTATTGCTATTGATTGGCAGTTATATCAGTTTATTTGAATTAATAATTCTAAACTTTACTTGTTCCAGGCTCAACCGATCAGGGATCATTTAAATCTCCAGAAAGTGGCACGCCAGAGTGGCTTCTCAGCTCAGATGTGCCTCCACTTCGTCTAATTACATTAATAGACGATAGTGAAGATTCTGTAATATACAAACAACTGTCACGGTCAAGAAGTTCCATCCGTACGGCTTTTCTTTAAAATTATGTTGTTTTTAAATACACAATGTAAACTTATATACATATGTACTTAGATATACTGACACAAACAAAATTTGTTAACAAAGCGTATTTACAATACTCTTACTATTACATAGACGTAAAATGGAGATCGTCACTGTTTTATTGAAACGCAAACGGAAACCAGAACAATCTATCAGAATTTTCCAGAACTTTTTTCATTCGTGCATATTATATACATATATATCTCTTATAATCGTAAACCTGCGTCCGTCAAAATAGATAAGGAAAAATATTATATACCTACCTCTGTCCATGAATAAATGTACGTATATATTATATATGCATGTGATGAAATTGAGTAATGCATAAGGAAAATTATCTAATTACAAGCAATAGATCAACTTTAGAGTATATCAAATCTTCTGCCAAATATTTGCCCAGTCTAGGGAAGTTCCATAAAATAGTTACTGTTATACTTTAGAAATTTAGCCGCTATTGCATGCTTTGTGTAAGGATTATAACAGAAAGTATTAGAAAATTACGAAAGCTGATATTGGTATGCAAAACACAGTTGAAAACTTTTAAAACTGATGACACAACTTTTTGTAATCAGGTATCTGAAATAAAGTGCGAAAACTTATGAGTAGAGTAACAATTTGTAATTGGAATTTGATTTCAAAGTTTTAAACCATTATTGTGATCGTAGTGATTAATGAACGATGTAATGAATATGAATAATGGGATAGACAGTGGTATACTATTGTCGTAGTACATAGTACATATTTAATCTATCAGCGATCCAATTATCTGTAACATTTGTTCCAAACCACACCTTTTTGAAGTAGTTACTTAAAAGTTTGAGTCTAACCAATTCTGTTTAGTTGTATCGTAACACTTTTCCGTTAACCATTTTCCATGAAAATTAAACCTACTATTAATTACACAACTTTCACAGCGTTGTAAACCGATAATATTTGCTTAAAACCCACTCCAACTTATATGTTTAGCGTATATGAAAATTGTAAGGACAAAGCGATAAAAATTAGAAAAGAAAAGTTGACTATATGCATATACCATTTTATTTCTGTATATAGTGAAATACCTGCCAATATGCGAATAATTCTTATATGAGATACATTGATGGATTGCTTTCTCCTTGTTTGTCCTCTTTGATTTTTGTACCGTATGATGCTCTAAAATTAACCATTACCACACAACGAGAATATAAGAAAGTACCTAGTTTGCTGTTCGGATTGATAACAGATAACGTGTCAGATACAATCACAAACTTCAATAATATCAGAAAACTAAAGATAAAAGTAAGACTTTGATTAATTGTTTTTATTGTTGATGATTACGTGTTTAGCAAATCAGGAAAATTCTTCAATCAAATTAATGTATAATATGTACTTACTAACGATATGACGCTTATAATGAATCGTTTGCTGAATAATTCACAAAATATCAATCTAACCGTCTGATAAATGATCTAAACTAATAGTGATCAAAGAAAATAAGTAACATTATAAAAGTGTAAGTTTAATGTTTTTCACTTTACATTAACGATTATTTGGCTTCCTTTTTTACACTAACAATAAGTACCTAATTGACGACAACAGCGGGGAAAACTGGGAAATGGTCAAAATATTTATGAGACCTGGGTAGTATGTGAACGTAGAGCTAAATATAATATTTAAATTGTCCTGAACTAATGGTCACTATAATAATTATCTAGTGGTTACACTTTTTAATCGCTCCATAATTTAGCAATTCACGACAGCCTTGAATACAGAGAAGGATGCTAACGCAAACGTTATATTATGTGCAGAGTATTGGTGTCTTGATGTGAACTTTTATGTAAGCATTAGGTAATTTAAATATCTGACTGTTGTAGTCAAAGAAGATGAGTAATAGTTAGTGGATGCAAACGTAAATGAAATCAATTATAGTGTTGTAAGCATAATAAGTAAAAGAAATAGTGCAAGTTTCATTAGATAACTCCATTAATTTGTTCTAGTGTTCGTCAACATTCCAAATAATAATTATTGCAATAACTTAAGACTCAGTGATCAATATTTCAGTTACTCCAAAATAGCAATAAATGCATGGAAATATAGATTCGAATCAATAAATTTTCCGTAACCATGATAGGTAGAATAATTTCGCTCGAATTATATTATTGTGTTACATGAAATAACATATTATTGCTTACCTACTGTTACATATTATGATAGTTACTTGGCTTGCTAGGTTATATTTAATGGAACGTTTTTTAAGCCGTGATCTGGCTGGGAGGTGACGCTCAGTGTCGAATTTAGCAAATTTAAAGTTGCATTATATTACATAAGATGAGTTATATTTTAGTATCGTTCGTTATTCTAGTTTAAAAGAATATTTTCTGATGTATCATTAAATTTCGTGCCTTTATTAAATTAAATTATAAATCTTAAGATAAACTACTCATATATATATTAAGTACTAATATAAAGTACCATATACTCAGCATACAAAGCACTGTAGCCGTGGTGGCTACCTACACTATATTTACTAAAACTGTAATACAGCAAGCTTAGATGATATATAAATCCAAAGGGATTGTATAGTTATATATAACAGTTAACGTAATTTACTTCTCTGTGTTATGTACACAAGTAGTAGCTCATTAACATCGAATTTCACTGAAATCCTTCCTGCCTATTTAAAAAGCACTGTATAACGCTTACTGCAACATTTTATGTATACTCACGCACTTACAACAAAAACAAGCCATTTGAACAGTAAAAAAAGTGTACAAAATTTCATTTCCCTGGACAGCGTAAATACTTTCTAACAAAATGAAAGTACACGACTCTGGTGACTACTGACTACATAGCACATTTTGATCTAATTATCTCTTCACTTTCTCTCCTCTTCCGTCTCCATCTACTACGAGCTTTGACTCTGTCTATCTTTTAACTCTAAGCTTTAATTCTTTGTTTCTCCGATCTTTGATCTTTACATAATCTAACAGGTTTGTAGCATTTTCTCTCCTTGACTCTTCACTACCTAAATATTTGAAGGGGGATGTAATAGCATCTTGCATCATCCACTTTTATTGTAATATACTTAACTTGGAAAATATACTTAGTTGTAAACGAATAAGATGTGTTCGACAGTGTGTCAAGTCACGAAGAAAACGCAGCGGCTCGTAAACTTACGTGTACTTTCATCTTCAAAAACTATTTTATCTTCTATTTTCATTAACAAACACTTGTACGTAATAAATTTTCAATCTTATCTTGGATCGTTATAGCTTATAAATTTTCTTGTATGTGTTATAACAAATAGCATTTATTTGCAGATTTTGAACTTAATATTAAATTGAATTAGCACTAAGTATATCTAATCTATGTGCTAGTGTGTATCCTATAAAATAATAATTATAATCGAAGTAGCTATTTGGAAATATTGTATTGTCATTGTCTTATTCAATTCAAATAATGTAGTGCAAGATGAGTGCGTAATATAACGTGAAATGGACTATAAAATTCAACCATTTTTTGTGTTAAAAGCATCATTCTATTTTTACATCATGAATCCAGGTTGGTCTTGTACTTTGTTTTATTTTAGACGCAAAGTTTTCCGTGCATTTCCTGGCATCTTTATTTTCTTGTTTTGTCATGGCATTTGTTTTGTTCTGTAATCTACAAGAAACCACTTTTTGAAAATTGGTGGAAATCCACTCCAACTGTTTATGCAGGAGCATGCCGCAAGAATTATTAACAAATGTGATAAGAATTTTTTGAGATCTAAAAAGAAAGAACTCTAAAATGTACATACTCGATTTTTTTGGAAAGTGTATAGTACATTCTATATATACTGCCACATTACTTTTTATATAAAACACAACATTGGGTTGTGGTTTAGATGAAAACAGAACTGACAGTTGAGATCTCTGGAAAGATAAAATCATATGCTGGAAATATTGTCCTATATAGTTGTTATACATATGTAATGGAGTTCAATGGTGCATTTTATTCAAAAGTCTGATAATATAAGGATTATAACACATTAATATAAAGAAAGATGTTAAAAAGTAAGCGGTAAGTGCTTCGGCAAAGAACTATGACTAATGTGAAGAACGCTTCACTTTAGCTGCCGCAACTGTTTGTTCTGTTCCAAACTGTTCATGTGTAAAACCTGCTTCCAAGAGTTCCTAGCACTTACCTAACTCGTAGCTAACGGGCATTGTTGTCATTTTCACAGATCTCTTGACTTAATTGAAGAGCTTCTTCAGCATTATGAATTCCTTATTTACTATCTCAGTCCTTTGAGAATCATTGTTAGCGAGTAGTTTGTAGGGAAGAGAGGGCAAGATGGTTGAATGAACACAATTGTGTGCATGTAGTGAGTGTAAAATTACCTAGTCTATTTGTATCGTCCTTTCTTCATATTCAGTCTACTCTATTATTTATAAATCGTGCACCTATTATTATTAATAGTACATTTACTTATAAATAATGTTTTGGATCATAGTTCACATCAAATTACTAAATTCATACGACAGTCAACTAGGATCATATTCATTTTGGCCTGACCTGTAAGCAAATAGAAAAAGAAACTTATAAATTCAGGTCCACTCCAGAGTGAAATGGAAGTCTTTAGAAACTGCACACTATGTAAAACATGGTGTTGGGAGAACGGTAAGTTTACACATACATAGCGATAGCGACCTTACAGTGAACCGTTTATATCAACTTTCATTTGTATGAATCCAGAAGACAGTAAGACATGAAAGTCAAACATGCTTAAGATAATATACATTTTTCTTCAGGGGTTATAATAAATCCTGAATAATACATTCTACAATTACAAAAATATTTAACGTAACGTTTTTAGATAACGTCGTGGGTGGAAACGGACGCAATGAATTTTAAATGACTACATTTATCAATGTCCAGCATGTCCACTATGTACGCAATTTGAATCTATGGGGACCTCATCTGTTGTATTGAATTGTCGATTCTTGACTGACCAAGGTGTGGACGCAACTGGCGCAGTATCGTGACGTAGGTTTGCAACTCAACGACGCAAAATTGTAGGTTGTAGGATATCATTGCTTAAAATTTTGATGTTATCGCTGTTGGAACATAAAATAGTACTTGTTTTAATGATGCGTACAAAGTTAACTTGTTCTGTTCTGACCGTCGACGGAAAACAACCAAGACGGAAGCTCGACAAACAAGGCAAACAAAGAGTACTATACTGCTAGAGGGGAAGGTAAATTTGGTAAACACATTCGGCGTTCCTTACAACTAACTAAACACAGACTCAGAAAAGTACTTAACGTGTTTGCAATCGGCAACACTACTACAGACTCATGCCAACTACAATGAAGTCGTTTCAAACATGAATAGCATAATATTCATTTTGTGTTGATTCCAGTTGAATACCTTTCGCAGTCTTTGTTTCCTTTCAGCACAAAATAACGAAGTGAGTTTTCTCTTGCAGGGAGGGTAAACAAAGACAGTTCAGCGAGAAACGCTTGAGAAAGGCTTTATATTCATATTATGAGAGAAGGAAAGATAAAGGGAGCATGTCGTGTCGAAACCGCATAAGCAGAATACACCTACTGTTCTCATACCTTCTGAAATTAGTTCCCCATCCGCTAGAGAAGGAACAAATCTCTATAAAATTAGCATGTAGTAATATCATGCAGTTTTAATTAAAAACAAAATAGATTTATTTTTATTAATTTAGTTGCTTTTACAAACCAGGAAGAATGCTAATTACATGCAATTCTACGTTACATTTTTCTATGAGGCACTGCAGGATTCATTCTTTAGAAAGCGGAAAACCTAGAACATTATAATAGTTTCTCCTTGTCGGGAGTAATAAAAGAAAGTAAATGTTGAAATAAAATAGATGACTGTGGTTTCATTTTCCATAGCTTTGTAAGTGGATGAATAATATTTATTTTCATGTAATGATGTATTTGACAATTTAGACCTGGGATGTGTTAAATATATATACATATGTGGAAAGAGAAAAGCGAGCCAAAAATCCCACAGCTTTCATTGATTTTCTCCAAATCCTCCTCCTCCAGATTTGTAAACTATTATATAATTAGCGCTTTAAGGTTATTTGCTGCTGTGCTTACTGCTTAATTTCTGGATTATTTTACAAAATTCGAAATCTATCAATTGTTATAGTCATGAATTTCATAGTCGTTTAGACAAATTTATACTCGTTAAAATTGGAATTTTTTAAAATTTAATATCTACGCATATTCAGCTACAAAAAGTTATCATTCAGAGTAGGTAATTACTTTTTCATTTGTATATTTTTAGAAATGAAAATGAAGGCACTATTGCTAGATGGGTAGTGCAAGATTTGCAAATGTGTAGGTATAGATGAGAGTATATAATTTTTATAACTCTGATTACACTCTCTGGTTCGTTACAGGAGCAAGAGAAAATAAAATGTCTCCAAATGTAATTCAAGCGTTATCTCATTCAACAACGCCGTTATTTGAGCATACTATATAGCGAGTAACTAACATCTATTTAACTAGGTCGCTATAGTTCCTAAAAGGCGTTGCAACGAGGAGAAAGTATAAATACATGCATGCATTTTTCATTAGCTTAAAGCCAAAAGTTATGAAATCATATCTACATATGTACGGTAACAAATGAAAGTATGTAGTCGAACACGTGTACAAATATGTACATAGCATGTATGGGAGCAAGCACAAGTTTTAGGAAATCAGTTCGAGGTGGTCACAGACGATGAACATGGAGTGTGGGCACGGACTTATATGTAACTCCATATAAAGCCTTAAATGCCGAAAGCGTCAAGAAGAGCGAAAATTGTGGAATGTGTAAGCGTGAGTCAACTCGTATTAAATATATGTACATTTTAAACCATGCAGAACATATATATTCCTATATGTATAATTATGTCTGAGTAGAAACACGATATTTATGTATCTATATCTATGAGTCATTACTATGACTTTTTTGCCAAAGAGAAAAGCAAAATGTGATATGCATATCGGCTTTCCGTAGCTATATGCCTTTAATGATTAGAACCGATTCCAGTCGGTTGAGAACAAGGAGACTAACAAAAAAATCTAAAAAACAAGTTATGGGATTGATACAGTCCGACTGTTTAATTTTCGCAATGTTGATGTACACGAAGACACAACTTCCAATTTCATCTTAAGGCATTATCAGTTGCTTAAAGTTGCATCCTATAGTTGCTTGGTGTTGTAGAATTAGACGCATAAAATATATAAACTCAATAAGTCGGTTTGGTGGGAATAGCAGAATTTCATAAGTCCAAACCCTGATTCATTTACCATATTATTTGCACGTAACACTGGAACTTCTTGGTTGAGAGAAAAAAGAGGTTGGAGACGAGTCAGAGAGAGAGAGAGCCTATTTACCATTGTAAAACTTTGGTCATAGCACCATCATCACTATGATCACCACACCGCTACTACTACAACTCTACATTATGCAAGGAACCACTAAAAGTGTACGGACACCAACCATTATTCTTGGACGATTACAAAAGACCTCTCACTCACACACCGTCTCTCCATACACCAGTACACAATGCGTCCATCGTACTCCAGTGCAGTCTATATATCATTGTGGGCATAATATAGAACCACATCATTATAGCTGTAGTCTATAAGCGATGTATAATAGCAGCCAGTAGAGTCAGAAAGAAGAGCACGATGACGATCACTAAACGCAATGCTCTACTGGGAAAATAGCACATAATTTCACATGGGAAAATCCTTTTTTCTTTCCTTTCTTACAGTGGCGATACATAGTACACCTTCTTCCTCTCCTTTCTCCTGATTCTGAAATTCTGCACATTCCTAACATCTTTTTGGGGAATAGCACATATAGAATCAGTACCACAGCAGCAGCTGTACATTTACAAAGAGTCTAGCGTGTAGGTGTAAGTAGTAGGTGTACAGCGGTTTATAGTAAATAGTACACATCACTAAGCAAGTTAGTATACATTATAGTGGTACAGTAGGTATAATATCATCTACAATAAGGTCAACATCATCAGTAAAAGCATCAAGAGCTGCATCATGCTCTCTCCATTACATGATTCCTTTTTGGTGAACATATCACAGTAATGCATATACGGGCGGGTTTGCATGGACATGTGTGCTTTGCATGCGTATACATTGTATACGAACACGGGCATATTAGGTGATCCATGTATAAACATCAAGTCATCTTAGCCTGTCTCCTATCCCTCACTTTGATTTTTCTCTCTTTTAACCGTATATAGTGTATGGATTGGTGGTTGAGATAGTGAAAGCTAAACTCTTCTTACTTTCTCTTTCCTGTTTACGTCCGTCTTCTTTTTCTCTTTTTACTGGTTATGCTTATTTCCATGTGACGTTGGTAGCTGTGATAGTAGTAGTGCATTAAGACAGATGCTGAACGTATATATTTACACAACCGCACACAGCTGCTTTTCTTTTTCTCCTACTTCCTCCTCTTTTCCTGTTAAGAAACAAGGTAAACTATATTAAGACTAGACCGAGTGGAAAGGAATAATAAAAATCGATTTTGGCTTCCCTCCAAGCTATTGTTGTCTTATTTCAATGAGGATTGGACCGGGAAAACTTTATTTTCAACAAGAAAAGGTCTCTCTTATTCATCTTTAACCGCTGCAGCCTCATTCTGTTTATTATCACATTCACTACCTGTAGAAGCACCATCACCTTTTCTATTGCCATTCTCCCCACTCTTTCCTTTATTATCACAGTCTTAATAATAGTAGTTATAATAATCTTTGTGCATGCTAATATCTGCCTAGGATCATCATAATAAGCAGAAAAGAAGACAGTAGCGAAAGCAAAAGTACGTATTAGCAAAGGAAAAGAGTAGCAAGGAATCACCAACCATCAAAAGTAAAAATACCCATTTTGGCTCGTGTGGATCTTGCTTTTCTCCTGTTCCGTTTTCCACCTAGAGAAGGGGCTTATCTGGGAGAACAATAAGGTTTCGCTTCGCACACATTCTCAGAGAGGATACATACATTTTCTTGCTTGCTGTTTGCAAACACCAGGCAAACAAGTATTCACTTTCCAGTCACACTTTCCTTTGAAAAGAAAAAAAATCTGGAAATATAGTGGGTGCTGAAATGTCGTGGTACGTGGTTCACACTCCTGTTTTCATCACCTTATTCTCCATTATATACACTATTCTCGTTTCCAACAAAAAAGGACCACGCTACAGCGATTATTTTTCTTCCCGACCGTTATTCTTCTCTTGCACTCTCGCCTTCCTTTCTTGCGAGTAGTGGTTTGCAAGTGGGTTGCCTATGTCAAAATAAAGAAAAAAGAGTAAAATCATAGGGAAGCTGCGGGAGATTTAGCATAATAAGACTTTTTTTTCTTTTTTTGGTAAACTATAATATAATTTCTTTGCGACATACACAATAAATAATAAGAGGAATGGGGGATGTAGTAAATCCATCCTTTCTTTCTTCTGTTCTTTATCCTATAGGGTAGAAAAAGTACAGGTGGAAAAGTAGTATAGTTAGTGCACAGGGAGTGGTAGTACCATAAAAATAGAGAGACCGACACTGGGGGTATAGAGTGCTAGACGAAGGGAAAGCAAAAGCCTAAAACCCTTGACTTATTGTCCGCTCATCCTCATCTAGTTATTCCTTCATATACTGCAGAAGACGAATTTTCACGTGGATGCCGTTACCGCTTTTACTCTTTAGTACCGACACATACATCAGCAAAGAACCTCTACCACCGCATCAGAGCGGTTAGCGATGTACCCAGAAAGTGAACAAAAACCAACACCACACATCAGAAAATCCTCTTCTCTCTTTCACGTTCGCTTTCCGTCTTTGCATTGAACTCGTAGCGACAAAAAGGGAAAGGCTATATATGAAGAAAAAAATTGTTCTACTTGTGATAGAACATGAAAAGTTTTCAGCTCCTGACGGAGAGTTTTGTAAGGAATTTTATCTAATATGTAGTAGTTTGCAGATAGATGTACCATGTAATGTTGGCAGTGAGATTTGCTTGGCACAATAATAACTATATCGGAGTACAAGAAAAATAAGGAGAGAATACCATGTCATCATCAGGAGGAAGCAACTTCATCATTGGCACTGGTGAGTCAGTAGCTGCAGCATCCTTTTTGAGAGCAGTTGTTGTTGGCGGTATATGATCATCATGATTATCCACTCATCGTATTACCACTTGTTTAATTTGCCATGATGGTTGCGTTAGTATGGTGCTAGTAGAAATGACGCTGTTGTTGGCGGTCGATCGTATTAGAGTAACAGTAACGTGACACATTACAGACAGACAATACAATCAAACTATATTTTTCTTGGTACAAAATAGCGTGCATCAAAACGGGTGAAAGAGAGAAAGTAGCATCAACTGTAGTGATATTTATAACTTTAACTCAAATAGAACATTGTAGCAAAACTACAAGCAAGCGTAGTATTAGTGGTGAATGTGTGTCAATGTAATAACTCTACTGTAGCTGCAAAAATGACCTACTCATCCCCCCTGAGGCTCAACAGTGTACGTGGTTACAAAGATGTGGATTATAGTAGCCACCGTTCTTCTGGTAAGCTGTATAGTAGCTAATAAATAACAAATAGTTTTTGTAGTAAGGTGTGCGTAAATTCATACATACATTTCCTTTATAACTATATTAACTGGGATATTATGTCATTCATGTAAAAGCATACTAATACTAATAACAACAACAACACAGAGACGAATTGCTGCTACTCACGCAAATAGTAAGCGGATACATGTAACACTTTGGTTTTGGTTATATCCTGCTGATACAAGTAAACACGTGAATGAAAGTAAACGTGACCAAAAGTTTTTTGTTTGCTTTTCACCTTTCTCTATAATGCATTTATCATACTGACAATGCTCTATCCTCTCCCTCCACCGCTTCAGAGAATGCTGGTTCACTCTTCACAACATACCAACATAACACCGACAATACACAACCAGGCGCTCTCCGTTTGACTCACAGCTTCATTTTCATTTTGGTGATGGTACAAATGAAATGAGCAAAGTGATTCCTTTTCGCTTTCAGCTTTCACCAAAGAATACGCTGAATGAAAAGGAGAGACAGGAGAGGAAAACGTTATATGATTTGATTGAATTACATGATGCCGTCTGCAGTCTCCATGAGAAGATGATCATGACCAGTAATAATCCGTTATGACATTTTATGACTTCATTGTATTAGGACCGAAAGTTCTCTGGTGTATTTAGTTACAATAATTTACTGTATTTACTTACAATATTGTTCCTAATGAGTAAATATATTTTTATTTTTACCTATCGAAATAGCATTATAGTTATAGTAACTAAGGTATAGCTTGTGTTCTTGGGTAAGTTATTAGGTAGACTAGTTTCTCTCCACCCGAATTGGTGTTATAGGTACCTATACATTATGATTTTTGTTTGTTTTGTCGAGCCTATCCCCTCTCATTCTTCTCTTTTTCTGCAGCTGTACCTTCTGGGCTTCTTGTTCATATGCTTCTTGAACACTGAAAATCATGGGAATCCGTCCAGTTCCGACAATAATTCCTTAAGTGCTTCCAATACTAATGATGCAACAGAAAACTTTTGTCAGCGTCATCATCTCAGTAGATATCATCGACTTTTTCTCAATCGCCTTCTCAGCTCAAATTTCCGATATGATGAGGAAGAAGCAGAAGCGAACCAGCAGAGAAATGGTGCGGGCAACATACAAGGTCAGAGCTCATCCGATCCGTCAAGATCTGCACTGTTTGCGTATCGACAACAACAGTTGAGACAGATTCATCATGAAATTAACGAAATGTCGTACCTCTTGGGAGCTAGCCAAAGTCAACCAGGCAAGTAAAGTATTAGAGTATCCAATATAATTTAATAACCACTGCTATTAGCATCACACGGTAAAAAGGCGAGAAAATTTTCATCTGCATTAACATTTACTCTTAAATACAGTAGGATGATATGGTTTTCATATTTTTGCAATTTATGATGATTCGTCGTTATTTATGATTTCTAGACCAACGATCCAGATCAGTACCAGTGCCAATTCTCAGTCGAGCAAATCTAGTACAACCATTGCGTAACATAGGTAGCAACAGTAATTACTTCAATGTCTGTGGTAGTGCCAATCGTAGTCGTTATAGTTTTGTACACCAATTGATGTCACCATCGTCGTCGACTGGAATGGCTGGAATAGCATCGGCGGATCTTTCGACGACAGGAGGTACTCTGATTACTGGGAGTAATCTTGACACTTGTACCAATGCTATCAACGTCATCCCTAACAATAGCCGCATTAGTACCCCAGGCGGTAGCATCACATATCATTCCTGTGGATCATCTTCATTGTCTTATTCCCCAAGTGGCTCTGAAAGCTGTCACATATTCCAGGAGAGACAAAGAAGACTTCGACATATTAGAATGGAGCTGGAAGGGTTGTCACTCCAGCTAAGCCATGCTGACGGTTAGTTGTACAAATTGTAGATTTCATAATGTAATAATATTTGTAAAGGATCGTCACTAGCTGAATCATAAAATCTAGTCACGAAAATACATAATAATGCTTACTAAATGCATTATAGATTACAACACGATGCATTCTGTACACGCTCTGGAATAATGTACCTGACTGTGAGAGAGCAGTCTAAAACCAAAACCAAACAGAGTCAGAATCAGATTCATTGTAGGACAGTCTTCTCACAAAATTTAGTAGAAAACCACAGATATAAATGTACCATATATTTTATGTGGCACTCCAGACCCTACTTACATACTCTGGAAAGCTGATAGATACTTTAGTACAGAGTACAGGCATTCCCTGAAGTAAATCATATCACGTTATTCACGTTCCACGGAAAACTTGGAAAGCAAGGATGTACTTTTAGATAGTGCTTTTTTGTAGTAAAGATGTATGTAGAATCCATAGAAAGTCCTCTCAATGAACTATGCAGTCGCCAATTACGTCGGCATTTATTATTTTTTCAAATGAAGTAGGTCGGTGTGGTTTGGTTTGGCGATAACGCCTTGACCAATTGGACGACTATCCCAAGTCCCTTCATAAAATATACAGCGCATTTTCTGATTACAAAAGCAATTAGATCATGTAATTTCCACTTTTATGATCTCATTCAATTAAACAGATTCGAGTGCTAGTGGCACGACTCCCCCATCAGCACTGCTCCTACATGGAACAACGGCTAATACCACCAGAAGTACTTTGCTGTTGAGTGTATCACCGTCAGGTTTGTTCTTTTTGCACTTCACTAACCAGTCGAATTTTTCATCATACGCATGCACGGCCTGCTAATAACACTCTTTCTATACGAATTTTAGTTCATTATAAATTCGCAACATGATTTTAATATTAGCATGTTGCTGACACTTGTGTCAGCAGATGAAAAAATAATTGAGAGAAATATTGAATTTTGTTCTTTTTATCCTCGTCAATCGTTCATTGCACTCCTATATACTCATCGGATTTTTCCATAACATGAACCCGCTTCCGTGCATCTATTCCAACGGATGGTGCTATTTTCCGGATCCTGTAACTGCTGCTTCTCGACCGTATGAACACCGCCATGGTCCGGTGCGTCATTTTTACATATAACGTATCCGGAATCGCAACTAATAATAATTGGAAACGATTCACCAACATTGCGCTATTTGCACAATCACCAACCATATCGACACTATGTGCGTTCGCATTGTCCCTATCTCCACCCGTGGCCATTCTACTGCATTATATGTGCATAAATACATGGTCATCATCACTTGCTTTCCGACATTCGTTCATTCTGCGGTGGACTGGAACGAAAACAACATGTACAATTGTCTTACAATAAAATAATAAAGCTGGGGCTGGGACCACATTTGGGATGGAAAATAACTTGGACCACTCTCCATCACTCATTTATTTTGGCCGGGGAAATACCAGTATCATCAACGGAAGCAGTTGGTCCGACGATAATGATGACGATCTTCCTGGCTACGAGTCCATTGTTTGCTTAGTAGACTCACGTCAACGTGTTGATGGTAGCAGTGGTGGAGGCGGCGACGAGGAGCAAGAAGAGTCTCCACCGCCCTCGTACAACGATGTTGTTCATCTTTATTCATTTGGCGAATTGGGAGAAAAGAGAAAGTGAGGCAGGAGGTGAGGTACATAGTACACGCCGCGAGAGTATGCAACAGCATCAGCAGCTGGAGCTCTTGTAGAGAAACAGAAAGGAAGGAAAGAGCTTACGAAAGGAGCAATGGCGCCATGTGAACCAATTGCCACTGCGTTACAAACATAACAATGCTGCCTGATATGTGATGATGTGGGATGAAAAAAGGAGAAAATCTTTTTCTCTTCCTTTCTCTTTACTTTTCAATGCTTGTACGTGCACAAACTCTCTATCACGTTGGTATTCCATGTAGGAAGGAGGAACTGAACCATCTACTATTTTCTATTCTCCACTCGACAGAGGAATTAAGGCAGTAAGCAACCGGAAAAGGAAAGGGCTCCACAAATTACAACTCTTCTGCTTGGCCTTCTTCAGACTGCATATATTCTGTCTAAAGTAGACTACTTTTTGTGTGCTTAGAGTGCATATCGACGTAAACATTTTCAGCCCACTTACTTTCGCCTAAACTACATAAACCGTTGACGAGAGATGGTTCACTTTAAAAAGAGTTTTACGCCTTCAATGAACACGGGTAAATAGTATGGAAACGGAATAGGTACCTATACAGACAAACCATGCATACAATTAAAATAAATAAATCTGTATTATTATACTAATAACAAACTGTATATTTATGTGTCTGTGTGTGCATTAAACACGAAATCGTAATATACGAATCTCTGAGAGTAAAGCTATCGCTCCACTACTTTTGTAATCTTTGCAAATTAAAGATCACTCGTCATGATATAGCGAAATATAATTATGTTTCATATTGCCCATGTGATCCAGGGATCGGAAATTGTATGAACAGTACTTGATGACAAGAGCACACTTACCTTTATTACTCTGCGCCATGCATCACCGTTTCTCTATCCCATCTTTTTACCTAGCTTTTACATATCTTTTACCCGTACTCTATTTTTCCATCTACACCTTCCATTTTCTCTCGCATTTTTTGTTATTGTACGCACGGCATTGCAATTACCGTATTTATTTCTCTTTCAATCTCTCTTTACATGCCGCTTTCAGCCAGTCGAGTCAACTAATCATAATATGGTTTTTGCTAAAAGGATCCATTCTTTCCTCTCTTTGTCTCCAGAGAGAGAGGAGAGAGAGAGAAAGAGCAAACACCAGAAAAGAATAACGTGGACGCGGTGTAGTTGCTTGTATAAATAATGTGGGATAGAAGGAAAATGAGCTGAAAAGAAAAATAAAGTCGAAGATTTTTCATTCTTATTTTCTGAAAGTCTACGCCTGTGGCATATATATCCTATTGCTATATTATCCCTCCATCGGGATTGGCATATACAACATTATGGTACATCAGCAAATTTTCTTGATATCATTGCCGCTGTAAATACCACTTGAGCAATCATGGTCGGTAGCTTATATACCGATATGGTGGTAGCTTTCCCATTCCCAAATTCACTCGACTTCTCCATTCGCTTCTTTCTACTTATTTACTCATCTCATCATTTCTCATTCAATTCAATATCATAACAGCTCCTTGTCGTCGTTCTCCTTTATTTTCTTCTAATAATGCTCTGCTGTCAACTAAGGGAGTAAAAAAGCAAAAAGGTAAAACGGCAAAGAGCTTAAGGTAAGTATGCGAGCATCAAGAAAATGCAAAAAGTTAGTTAATGTGGAATATAAACGGGTGAGCAGAGAGAAGCGAATACTGAAGCACGCAAAAATGAAATCTGACAAGTAAGCCCGTGAGCCTTAGCCACTAAATTTTATAGGTACTTTTCTTTTTTCTCCTTTCCAAAAAGACATCATACCACGTCCATTTCAATATCATCATCGTATTCTGCACTATTTGATCATTTTCCTCAACACTGATTTCAAATTCAGGAAAATGAAAGGAAAAGAAATTCGTTTTGAAGAGTACTATAGAGTTTAGTAAGTAGATGAAAAAATAGATTTTTTATTATGAATGGATCTGATCGATTGCCAATACCTAATTTTTCACCCTTCTGCTCCCTTTGGTCCGTTTTTCATTGTGGATAATAGAAGTATAAATGTCAGTGCAAAAAGGTAACAGTATAGACTATCAATTCTCCAGAAAAAACTAAAAATATCTGTGCACAGGCACACACTACGTTTTATTACTGTCCTCCGTTTTTCTCTTGCTCATATTTCTTCAGTTTTTACTCCTTTCACCTTCATCAGTTTACCGGAAAATATTGGTATAGACAAGAAGTACATACACAGTGTGTAGTAATAAAGATAAGACTTGTGGAGTGGAGTATATATGGAAGTAGGAAAACAGTTAAGGAAAGAAATAAAGGGGAAAAGACAAGAAATAATGATGGGAGATGCGATGAGTGTAAGCAAGGAAGCAGAAGAATGTACATAATATATAAAAGAAGTAAAGAGGAAAACCAGGTAACTTTGTAGGTTGCTCTTTGAAGTGGAGGAAATGAAATATTCGATTATTGAATCTCTTTTCTTTCTCTATCTCTCACATATTCTTTTTTTTTTGCTTTTCGTCTTACCTGAGACTTTGTAACACACAACAGACCTGGGAAATAAAAAAGAGGAAAGAATAAAATGGATGTGTTATAATGGCATGGAAGAAAACAGAAAGAAAAGTTGTACTGCGTATAATAAGTATATGCTTTGGAAACTCTACAGATCAGGTATAAAAGAAGTGCTGGAGTGACGAGAAAAAAGAAACTTTTTTAAACGTGTAAAGACTAACATTGTGTATGCTTTGCTGCCTTTCTTATAACTAAATACATACATTGGAACCATAAACGTAGGACACCTGCTTTCCAGTAAAATCCGCCTCCCATAATCATCATCATATCGTCTTTCAAACCTTAAAACTACTGTGATATGCTAACCTTAAACACATCCGCAGTACCAGTAGATTTCCTACATGGTTGTCTTCCTCCTATCTCTTTTCCATTTTTCTCACTTCTTTTTTTCACACCAATTCTAAATTCTATGGAAGACTTATTTTTCACTGTATGTATTCCTTTTTACATTTTCATTAGGATGGGGAATGAGTGAGCGAAAGTCTTTTTTGTAGTTTTCTCTTCGTCACTGGCCTCGTGAGTCTTGTGAAAATTTACAATTTTTTCTCGCTCCAAAGCAGTCTCTCATCCTTGTTACATTTTTCTCTTAACTGAATGAGGGCATTCCCAATGCTCAGTTATTTTTTTCTTACTTTTTTTGCCTGACATGTGTTTGATTATGAAAGATTTTCCATTTCACTGCCATTCCTATTACCCCCATTTACCATTATTCTTGTTCGTGTAACGACGAAACAACTGAAACAAGTATGAGCAAGGCAATGATTATACATATGTATATACTTGAAATGGCGGCTAAGAAGGTTAGGTTGTTAACTAGTTTTGTTCCATCCATGCATTGATATATATTATTGATATCTATAAGGCAGACAGAATCATTTTTACCAAGTCGTTGATGTTCGTTCAGAGACTTGTCAATGAAGATAGAAAGGCTTTCGTATCATATATTCTAATGCACCATGAAAAACTTCCTCTGGTGAAGGTGTAGCAATTCACCTCAACTTCATATTTGTTTTCTTATTTATTTTAAACGAGACGATTTTTTCGCTTTCTTTCTGAAAAGTAATTTGCTACGTTATAATCCCTATCACCTATTACTTCCTCAATGAGCTAAATGTTAGGGTGAAAGATGTGAGCAAGCTTACATCCATCACTGAGTAAGGCGAAATGGGAGAAATAAGTAAAATTATTAAGGAGTAGGGCTTACACACACCACGCCGTATCTGCATATTTCTGCTATCACTCGCTCAGCTCAGTAAACGAAATGTGATATATTACTAACTGCCTCAGAGGATAGGTGGAATGATAAATGAGGACATAATATGTATGTTTAATACGTAAAGTTAGTTTTTTCTTGGGTTACCATTTTACCTACATCACACAAAAATTTAAAAAGAACATAAAGCTTCTCATTATATAAAAATATACACACAATGAGTTACGAAATGCAGATAAATTGGGATGTAAAATGAAACCCCGTTTCTACGATTGCAACCTTGTTTTGTGTGTGAAAATATTTGTGTATTTTATTTTGTGAATAGGAGTCATCATCATACTACAGATATGTATCTCTAGTTCTGTATGGTAATCGTAACAGCACTTGGATTTAAGGGCAACTTTTATTCAGAAATATGCATCATTATTATGTTTCTTGTAAGAAAGACCATAACAGTTTTTATATCTCCACCGGCACTATGCCATCCTGTGTAGTTTCTTGCCCACCGCTCATTCATTTCATTCATCCATTCATTCATTCACGGCTCAATGATATATAGCTCTGAGCGTTACTTACATAAATCCTCCTCTGCTTTCCACCGTCTGCTTTCCGCCACGTTCCAACTAACCAACATACACAAAATGAGCCCATGGATATGTAGAGTTGATTCACTAACGAGTCTTCCCCCATGAGTTCTCTTACTTAATTTTTCCATCGCACCTTTACGATATTTGCACATAGACATACCTACATTCCAACACGACGGTAGAATCAAGAGTGAGATCAGCAAGAGAATACGACTTCTTTTATGACTGTATATTAAGTATTCTGTCTTTTAAGTAAGAGGAAGCGAGTTTTACTTTATGTTGCTATTTTTGTCCCAAAGAAAAAGTGAGCAAGGAGAAACGTGAATTCAAAAGAGATGGAGACGTTTTCAATGAAAATGCCCGTCCATCCGGATATTATTCCTTTAAATATATACAACTTAATTTGCCATGAAGCAAAAAAGATCATGAAAGAAAAAGAATAAAAAATAAAGAGATACACATATAAACTTGTCTTTTAGGATAGGACTATGAAGTTGATGTGCCTATATAAGGTTAATAAAATTGCCTAAGTTTATTTAAATATACATATGCAATAAGGCGGACTGTTTAATTATATAAAACCCACTAAAAGAATTTTGATATAAAATATCTCCTGTAACATGCAACAACGCTTCTATACTATTTTTAGCTTTGTTATTACTTCAAAAAAGCAGCATAACAGGCAGAGCATGTATATATATGTTAATATTATAATACTTATTAAGTAGCGAAAACAATTTTCGCCTGATTTGAGTGTCTGCCGGATAACTTATAAATCGTTACCATGTTACAATGCTGGATACATAGCGATGCTGGATACTAGTCCTTAGCTGAGTTCGAACATCAGTCCTGTTTGAGAAACCATGCTAAAAATCATTAGCAGATATTGAAGAATGAATTTTTACCATAGGCCAATTGTAACCCCATTGGCTGCGGGCAGGTAAGAGGTCCAAGTGAGGAGGGTCAGAAAGTGTTCCGTTCCATTCAATTTGCAGCTTAATATTTACAAGCATTTGCAAGTAATGCCATGGATACAAGTTCAAAATGGTAAAATTACAGTGGACGATTTTGCAAAAATTTGAAGTGGTGGAGCGGGACAAACATTTTTGCTACAAAAATTGCAAAAGATACCTTGCCAGTTGCTGTCTCAACTATTAAATAAACATTGATTTTTTCTGAAACTGCTATTTCAATAGCCGTAACCGATTTACCTTCGCTACTTTTTTGCAATTCGATTGTTCACTCATTTAAACGGTATATTTTCCTAAACTAAGAGGCTTTATTGTTAATGAAGACAATGCACGATTTTACACTCGCCTTCTTCATTTACTCTGCATTTACTATGCTTAACGTTCAATAAAAATAGTCTCTTTGAAGTCATTAAAAACTTTCATCTTTTTTATGTAACTTCGTGCCGTCGGTTTATGGGCATTTCTCTCCGATTCGTGTGTGCTTTCCCTAAGTGATGTAATAAATAAATTCGTTTAGGCAAACAGAAATGCATAGGTTATTATTGCATATATTAACTCGAATACAAGTGTTTGGAGTATTAACTCAATGTACATTTATATGTACCATTCACAAAATGAGAATAATATCAGTGACGGTAATTGACTAATGTGTTGCATACATGAAAGCTAACAACATTGTTGTCACCGGAAATAGCAGTAAGCGCATACTCATTATTCAAATTGATACTACATTGTGTATTTACAAATATATACAGAAAACTTGTATATTTTTGACAATAAAATTTTTAGCTGACGCTGCTTTTGTAAGAGTACAGATGACTGACTCCCTTATTGTTTCATTTTTTCCGCTTCATGAGTTTTACAGTGGCTCTGCTGTAGCACCAGCTAGTGAAGATGTGTATGGAATGGAAGTTTCCCTTGCTGTCTCAGGCTTTTATGAATGCATAATGGATGATGAAGACTATTTCCTGTTCCATATTTCATTTCATTACCTTTTACACAAGAGGAAACATGGGTCAAAATACATACAAAAAGAAAAGCCCTTCATAACGTTGCCTATAAATGAAACTACGACACTGTACCCTGCAAATTTGTAACTGTCCTACTCCTACTTTAATTCTTGGTAATATCTTTTAACAATAGTGTGACGTACTCATACTTCCCAAAACATTAAATCTCTAGATAAAAAATGCGACTTTAAAAAATACTCACGTATTTGTCTATTCGTTTTATTACTCTGGATAGCAGAAGCTTTAAAGGAAGGAGTCAATAGTCAATAGTGGGATGTGAAAAAGGAAACCAACAATATGTCACTTTTACCAAATAAAAAAATTGTGGATATATGTAGAAGAATTAAATAGTCTTAAATTATACCGACTGCTAGTAATTTGTATATTGCATATATTATTTTTTCAATTTTCAATTATTTAACATTTCTTAAGATTTACAGAAACTGTAGGAATTGGTGTTAAACAAATATTTCAGTTTCAAATTGACCACATACTATATCATATTTATGTTATGATGGTACATTACTCCTCTCTTTTTGGTCCGAATGGTAATGGCAAGTAATATGATTTTTATAACTAACTTGCGCATACTGGATATCGGTTGCAGGCACCACAAACAGTGAACGGTCCAAAATATTAATTTTGTGATAGCAACCATGTATATAAAGCATTCATAATTTGAAGAAAAGGGAAATTATCGTGGAGAGCGAGCGACTCACAACATCCGCTCAACAATCGTGACAGGCAATTTCCTAGAATCGATACCCATGCCATTTATCCATTAACTGGTATCGAATATGAGACCTACTTAAAATATTGGCACGTGTTAAATACAATATAATGTTATGTAGTTTGTATAACTTTTTAAATATTGGGTTGTAGTTGAGATAGTGAAGGGCCAAGCTAACATGTTTAAATAGAGAAGCATTGCGTCTAAATAGAAAGTATAATGTAGACAAAATACGCAGGATATTTGCGTAAAATAGTGTTGTGCAAACATGTCTGAAATAAAGTAGGAATTTATTTACTTAAGTGTATCGTTACTAGATTTGTAATTATAATTCAAAATTAACGGTAGCATATTGGGACCTAATGGATTTAGCGGACATATTGAATTTAGCTTTGAATAATAATATCATAACTAGACTGTATCCAAACTAAAGAATTTTTACCTGTTTCCGTTTGAGATGGGAATCCGCTGAGCCCTGGAATAATATTCCTAAAAATACCCAACCGTAAAAAATATAATTATAATTAATTCACTTTCATGTTTCATATTATATTATTATGTTTATTTAATCTGGAATGATGAAAACCTTTAAGGGATCATGGACAAGTACACATTTTGTGAATCTAATGTGTCTCCTACTTATTTTATGTTTGATATTGATATTAACTTCATGCCACTTACCATACTTTCATTTATTTACACAAACCATCAAATCAAAAATGTAATTTTTACGAGAAGCATTTCATATTATCTTGCTAAAATCTTCATAGTACCGCTTTTTGTTCATTTTGTACTATAGACTAGGAATTACCAGCAACATTTGCTGGAATCATTAAGAAGAACACAGAAATGTTAAGTTAGTGTACTACACATTCATTCATCTTTTGTGTTACGTTCAAAACTACATTATTTATCAAAACAGACTGATTGGTTACATTACATAAATTACACACATACATTAAATCTAATAATATTGCACACATCATCATTTTTTGTCACGTCCAAACAGTACATGAAAACATCATTAAGATTCGAAAGATA
>JAHZMV010006542.1:0-19666 GCA_027743765.1 Coecobrya sp. COE2
ATTCAAACT
The DNA here is from genome assembly GCA_027743765.1 of Coecobrya sp. COE2. Classification (NCBI taxonomy): domain Eukaryota; kingdom Metazoa; phylum Arthropoda; class Collembola; order Entomobryomorpha; family Entomobryidae; genus Coecobrya; species Coecobrya sp. COE2. The sequence goes on from JAHZMV010006542.1 coordinate 10, forward strand.
GATTTTGAAATATAGTGCCAAAAGGGGTCAACAGCCCAGAAATGTTGCTCAATGTTCCTTTGAGAGAATATTGTATACTAACACCTATGTATATAGTAATGAATATTTCGCTCAAAACTAGCTTAACAAAATCAAATGCAGAACTTAATAATTCGTAATATTTTAGAAAATGCTCAATTTATCATTGACCAGCATATTTTTTTAGTACAGTTGGCACGTAGGCTCAATACAGTTCTGAGAGAACAATGTTGATGTCCCTGAAAGAATTATTTAAAGTATCGTAAATTATAACCCCTTCCTCGTATGCAAAGTATTTAAACAATATTATACACTTAATTTCACAGGCAAAGGATAAAAATGGATTTCCTGCTATTTGAGCGACATTGTGTGGTATTTGCTAAAGAGAGAACGGATTTGGGCTCGTCATATGTATTGCGCATTTCTACGCACACAATTGTACATGTTCCAAAATCATACATTAACACTAAAAGCAATTTTCATTAGACTATTTTCAACAAGGTAACCAGAATACTAAGCTGAAATAACAAGCCTTTCTAACCCTCTGCATAAAATTCTCTTTGTGGGTTTTCATTTATCGTTGTTTCAGTTTTATGTACCTATGGAAATGCTATAAAACTTTACAGCAGTACTTACCGCATGCTCTACCTATTCTCTATATTAGAATTTGATGCAGATATTTTTGTCACTTCAATTCTTAAACCATATTAGGTATACCAAGATTGTGTAACGTTCAATGTAGCGGTGCACATGGATCTGAATTTCTGCATCTTAATATTCTAAACCACATCATATAACCATAATAAAAATTATCCACTAAAACCTGCCAGTTACTGAAAGTATATTCTTCATTAATAGTTTTGTTTTTGGTTGATTGAATAAGTACTTGAGGAGAGAAATACTAAACGTTTTTTCAAGTTTTCAGAATTCAAGGTTTCTTATACTGAAACTGATTTAACCTGCTTACAGCTCAAATTGTACACATGTACATAAATAGAGCAGTAATATTTGCATCGATTTTAACAAAGCTAAATCATTTGTATTTATTTGTATTTCATATATAGTGATGTTTGTGCCACTGCTTGCGGCAGACCATGAAACTAATTGAATTGAAATACATTTATGCAGTTGCGCCCGTCGTGGAATTGCTAAAAATAATATAAACTTTTCGATTGCAGTTATTGAAACATTTTGGAGAAATTTGTATTTATTGATTCGACCAAGCACCCAAATTGCAAGTAAATTATGTAAAGCAATTTGGTTCAGAAAAGGCAAAGTTCTTGTATATTCTAATTTGTATGAAATACATAATAGTTTAAAAATGGGTGCTGGATTAAACTACCGAACATAATTTCTGTAATCTATTGAAGCATTTAAACGATAGGCATGCATGTCAATTCATGAATACATATTGATAAATAATTTGGGCAAACCAATATTTACTTCAAAATATTTTTTATACATAAATAATTTATGATATTAATTCCAATGTTTATTAATACAATGTTTGCAAGAAAAATCTGAATCCCACAAAATATGAAGGATGTACATAAAATAAAACAATATTGGATTTCATAACTTATAGGAAATTTTAGTAACAACAATAGCTCAAGCTCGTTGCTTAAATTACTAATTCAAAGTGCTTATACGTATATTATAGAGAAAGCAAATAATATAAATTAACATACATACCTATACCTATATTTGTATGCGTGTTCGTGAGTATGTGTGCGTATGTGAATTGTAAGATAGGTATCTGCAGTGAATGACTTATCAAAAAAGTGCACTGAAATGGTTTTATCTGAGGATTGCGTTTCATATGTATTTCACGCTCATTAGATTGCCAATTTGCTGTGTAACAGTATTTGTTCAGCTATGTTATTTGTTTCAAGTTTACTGTGGATTATTAATACGTGTTTCATAATAATTTTTGCAAACAACAATTTCGAGTAATTGAGTGTGGCATAATTTTTATTTCGGCATTTGCATACCTAGTTTTCAGGTTTTACGTTTGTTTTCTTTGCAAATTTCTTAAAATGGAAAATGCGTCTAATGTGAGCGTGTTTTCTCAGACATGAAATGATGTAACGCTGAATATACGACAGCATCAGCACAACGTGTTTGTAAATGTTTACACTGTACTTACATATACTCCTGGCATTTTCTAATACAAATACACCCAGAGCAGCGGTAATACCAAACGCCAAAATTACGAATATATTTGATATATTGCCTTGCATGTTTGGAGTTTTCAAAGTTGTGTCCTTCAATATTGGAACAAACTGAGTAGTCTCTGCGATAAATGTTGACCACCATTTCCAAATGCCAGAAAACTGAAGTGCCTGTATCCTTCTTAATACATTAGGATGAACGGAACCTCTAATTAAAAATTCCATTGAAATATTTGCGTAGTTTTCGTTGCCTACATGTATGGTATAGTTTGAGTGAGCTCGATACAACTGCAGAGCATATTGTTTGGCAAGATATGACGGGAGTAGAAGTGCTGATCTGTTACACGAGTCAAGGTAACTATAAATTGCCGCGTCTTGACTTCGTTGTATATTGTCCTGTACTTTGTTTATTGTCGTGACATTTATTGTTTGATTTTTAAAATATAATTCATCTTTGTATTTTAGAAATTCATCCCCGATTATAAATGTAGCATTTGGAAGGTGAGTAGTGAAATTCTTTAATGTTTGATATATTTGTGGCGGAGAATTGACAATAAGTGTCCAAGTTACAAACTCAGAACCAGTAATCACATAACGACCTCCAGGCACAAAAATCGTATTACGTTCGGATTTCAAATTCTTTGTCCAATTAATTAGTGCAGATTTTGTATTTTCTTTAAGGGAACTCATCTCAAGGTACAAGTTGTCGAATCTGTCTACGATGGTAAAATGATCTTCTATAAGTTCGTTGAATTTTGTGTAAGGAATTAAATATCTTGGTGAAATCAAATTATAGACGTTGTTATTTTTGTATCCATTGCTTAAGACTATGCCAATCAACAAAGTGGTCGCCATCGTAATTCTTAGGGCTGTTTTACTGTGGAATGATTGTGGAAAGGGATCACCCTGCTCAAGAAAAACTTTGACTATGTGCATTAGAGAAACGCTAATATGGCCTATTCGGCCAGACCCAGTTCCAATTTGACGGTTCGTTTCTGCCAATAAACACGAAAACAGCAGCACAAATATCCAAACGAATTTGTCGTATGCCCATACTAACTCATACAGACCCACCGAATCTTTTCCTCGTCCACCACCACAGCTGACAAAAGTGTACTTATTTACAAAGTCAGGGTAGGAAAGTCGAATGAAAGGAGAGTATTCATTTGTCGCGGCGCGAATTTGTATACCAACGTCAGCCTCAACAACATCATCGCCGTCTTGTTCGAGATATAGTCGCTTCTGCCTTCTACAATATACACTGAAATAAAATATGGGAATATGAATGGTTGCATTTGAAATGATTGTGAGTACTAGCGACGCCATTCCATTGGCAAAAGCGTCGCTTCTGTCAGAAAATGCCTGATGAGGGTGCACGTATGGATTGTCTACAATATTATTATGTCGATCTTTGCAGTTAATTATTCGCTGTGATAGTTTGAACGTAGCCTGGTTGTATGAGTTAACAAAGAAACTCCAACGTGGACTGGATTCTTTTTCTAAAGCGTAAAGTAGTTGTGAGGCATTTAGAACTTCAATTGCGGAGAATCTTAAGGAAGCTGTTACATTGTCAATAGGATTAAAGTATGTTGAAACAATTTTAATGTCCATATCCAAATGTTGATTATCCCATTTAAATAGAATTGTTATGATTTTCGTGTAATAGGTTGCTGGATGATACATTCCGAGCTTACATAAGAATCCCCGGTTCCACGGGCACCAGGGTGATATCATAGAGTTCAATAGACCTTCATTGGTCATTTGAGATGAGGCATGATTTAGAAATATATGCAACTTTGGCACCATTGATTGCTCTGTGTTGATAAATTTTCCATGCACATTCGGATCAATGTCATATCGAAATACAAGGGGGTTTGCAATAGCATGCTGTGCCAGTGGGTTCATTTCTATGGAGATTTGAACTTGACAGTTCCAAGGTTTCGTCCGAGCAGAATAATAAAATATGTTTATTTGAGAGCAAAAATGTAGCATCCGGACGCCATCATCATCGTACGCCGCACCGCCCCAAATTGGAGATATTGGGCATTCTTTTATTATCCAACCTCTAGACAAATTTTCATAACCGACATGGCGTGCAACGAAGTTCCCCAATTTAAAATTTGACAGAACCCAAATCAGGTAATACTTAGTTGCGCCCGCTTTCTCATAAATTATCGCAAGCTTAGCTTGTCGTAGAACAGCACTCGTGTATGTTGGACCTAAGTCGATATTCCGAAAGTTATCAATAAAAACGTGGCAGTGTAAATGTTCAAAAGACTTTAATATCTTAGAAATTGCTCCATCTATATTGAGTTTTTGATTTGTTTGGCTGGTTAGAATTCCCTTGATTGCATCCATGCTATGTTGATTGTAGATGAATTTATCAGCACCTAGATGTTTGATATGTTCCATTCGGAAAGGCAATATTTTAAAATAATAAGGAAACGCCTTTTTTTCACCACGCCTGCCGGAACACACACAGCGGGACAACAAAATCACTAGAGCCAGTATGTTTAACAAAAACAATTTGTTATAATTTAATGACATCATAATGAATGTGAGGACAAACAATGACAATTTCTTAAATCTTGCACATTTGTTTTTGCTTGGGATTGGGATAAATTTAAGGTTTCAGTGCAAAAGGCTGTACCAATATCAATGCCTCGTTGGTGGCAGTTTTGTCAGCAATTTAAGTAGACATGAATTTTATATTCCAGTTCGCTGAAATTGTAGCGAATGCTGAACTGAATTCTCTAAAATATTCAAAGAGGCTCGTCCGCCTGAAAATGTATGCTTTCAAAGACAATTTTTTAGATTTCGAAAATTGCTTGATATGTTCGTTTTGTCAAAATAATGCCCTTGTACCACACGCAAATGTGCAAAATATGTACAAAATTCAGCTTCAAACGTATTCAACTTATCACCAACTGAATTTATCATTTAGCGGAAAACCACGTCAGGAGAAAATGTTGTAGAATACAAGCAGTGTATTTAAAATACAGGCTATAATCTAGTGAAGCTGTTATATATCTGGTATAATATGTATATTGGAATAGCTTGAACACTGAAAATAATTACTTGGATAGTTTTTTAGCTTTGCATGACAATTTGCTCTGAAAAGCCATCAGAAAATAAATTGAAATGAATAGCTTACTAGGTAGGTTTTATAATAATTAGTTTTGCTCAAACTCAAGTAGGATTTATACTGAATTCCCATTTGACTACGTTGCCATTAGATTTCCTGCTTGGTTGTGTATAATAATTTGAATTGAATGTAATAGTCGGAAAAACCACTACGTCCACGAACTAATTCTGTTTGAAAAATAATTAACAGCGAATATTACTCTGCAAAGAAGTATTTATTGAAAAAAACTATTCAAGTAATATATCTTTCTATAGAAGATTGTAAATAAACCAAAATACTATTTACTACGAAAGTAAATGCTAAATTGGGACAACCCTTGTGTGTGATCTATGTTTCGTTCATGGAATATTGGTTGCTCATAGAAACACTGATTATAAACTAATTTAAGATTTAATATGAACATTAGAAATGCTGGTCACCGCTTTTCGGAAACCAGTATATATTTTCCCACATAAAGTTCCTTCGATCTTTTCTGATACCATAATCATCTATTCGGAGGATTTAAAAATGGTCTTTTCTACTAAAACTATTTGTAACGAAGCATGTTTAAATAGAATCTTTTATTTATTTTTCATTTTTGTGAAAATCGTTTAACCTTTTGCTGAGTTCAAATGAAAATCCTATGATTTTAATACGTAAGCTTTGGATATCCATAGAGTATGGCTTCTCTCAATATCATTCCAAATTTCAATTTTACTTTCCGTCTGACTGGCATAAACTCTGTGTAGCGCCATTAATTGAAAATTTCATAACCGTATCTTTACACAGCTTAGTTTGCTTTCAGTTGTATGCTTAGATGCCTATTTGAGTTATTGATTAGAACGTCCCATTTGAAAGATATTTCATCATATGTATATCAAATTTCTAGTATGTTCTCGCGCGCAATTCATCAGGTGTAACTTTGGTGGATTGTTTTTGGGTTTGTCAAAGTAAATGATCTCATTAAATTCCCGATTAGTTTTTTTTAATTTTTTACCAATTTCTCATATACCATTAACACAAAACCTGGAAAAACAAACCGCTTCAAGCAAATCACACTGAGTTGAAAACGATTTCAAAATAATAAACCATAATGTTAGGTGGGTAGCTTAATGACTGTTTACTGATATAATTGAGAGTTTATAAAAAATGTTAAGGATAATAATACATGCCACTGAATTCTCAAGTATTACTTCCCAAGCCACTCAAGTGGGCAGTATAATATATATTCATAACCAATGTATAAACACTTTCGAAAAAATCAATTGATAAATTTATATATATGATTTCCACCGACTTTACGCTAAATATTTTATTTTCATACGAGTGTGAAACATCTCTTGATTGATACTATGTAGTCTGTTTATTTTATAATTTGAATCTAGTAACCATTCATGTGGAAACCATGATAATAAGCTACGAAACTATAATGTACTCTTATTTTATTGTGTAGAAAAGAAATTAGCTCAATCAGCTCAGCTTAATATTAAGAACATTGGGATTGATACTTGTGTCTTGGATCTATGAATGTGTGCATAGAAAACTAAACGCGTATCAAGTTCGTTGTCTGAAGTTCAACTTTTTTCAACTGGCTTATACCTATTTTTTGTCTGCATTGGGTACATATAAATGTACATTCTCTTAACGTTATACTCTCAACAAGCAATACCTACCTCAGTTTAGTTTTTACCTGTACAATGCAAAGACAACCTAGAACGCAAAATAAAGAACCATATTTAAAAAAAATCGATGATCCGAGTTGTTCCACCACACACTAGGATTTAGTTTAATCAGTTCGACGTTTTAATACATATATCCACATGTAGATGTTAAATATTATTGCAAGTGTATTGGACAAGATATTATTGTTTTTTTATTTGCTTCTTTCATTCAATGTCATAAAATCAATTTTATTCGGTCGATATTTTGAACAGTTCGGTAGTAAATAAGAAATCGATTTACATTTAGGTTACAAGTGCAGCGTTGTATCTCGTTGTAATTTTCGTTGAGATTTTCATTGAGTTAAGATGGAAATGGACTTACCGGTAAAAATGGAGTGAATGTATTCCAGTGAGTAATTAGTCCAATGTTTTCACATTATATACCAAAAATTAGTTTAACATTTCTTACAATTTAACCTAGCCTTTGATAATAACAAATTTCATAAACTTCCAACCGCTTCCACGTATAAATATCCTCAATCCGAAATTGTTTATTTGCGAGGACTGTGGTCGTCAATTCGGAACACAGGCAGGAAAATATCATCACGTTAATTCTGTTCATAAAGAAGGTCACCCGTGCTTAGCTTGCAACAAACAATTCACGAGTGCAGAGAATTTAAGAATTTACATTAGTAATAAACACGACAAAACTAATTTAAAATACAAGTGTAATATATGTGGCAAGGATTTCAGTTATAAAACAATACTAACACTTCATATTAAACGGTGAAGTACTCAGAAGATGGATCAAATTCGGATTCATTCCTGCCCATATTGTGCGGGGAAATTCAGTTTTAAAAAATCAGTGAAGTGCCCCGTCAGAACAGTACACATGGGCATAAAACATTCGTGTATCTTTTGCGAGGATTGTGTGTAAAGCAACGAACAGTCTCAACCCAACCACCGAGCACTAATATCTTTCTATTCATTTGAAAGAACAATGGAGATAATCTGAAGATTAATAAATGAACCATGTAAACCACCGAACATTCAGTAAACTCTGCATATCACCGACCCATCTTAGCCATACTGACAATGCAGCATTGATAAGTTTCTGTTAGAAAGAATTGCAATGCAAAGTATCATGAAGTACAACGCTATTGCAGTGAAGCTTGTCATTTGATTTAATGTACAGATATATACTAAATTTTATTTTATTGTTAACACTGTACGTGTACATACACTAAATTTACTGACCATAATGCACGGGAATGCTGTATTTACATATAACTTTCAGAAAAAAACACTCACCGTATCAAACCGGCAATTCATGGTCTATGTGAATCTTACGTGGTTCAAATTTAATGGCAATAAGATATTTTTACTGCAAATAAACTTAAAACGATCGTAATCACAACAAAACGGGTTGATTTACTGAATTTCATTTACTATTTAGTTTGCTAATTTCTGAAATAATATATTATTAAATATATATTATATGTAGTGAAGCTATTCATAGCTATATGAATTACATAATTAATTCTTGAGAAAAATCTGCAACATCAAGCAAAATTTAATCTAGTATATATATGTGCATTAAATCAAATGGCAAGCTTTACTCGCTTCTACAATAGCGTTTACTTCATACCTTCAACGTATTTCCCACTAAAAGAAACCTACCAATGTTGCATTGTCAGTATGGCTAGGAGGGGCCGGTGAAATATAAGGCTTATTGAATATTCGGCGGTTTACACAGTGAATTTCTAAATCTCTTTATCCATTCTTATGAATAGAAAGAGATTAGTGTTGGGCGGTTGAGACTGTTCGCTGCTTTACACAACACCTTTGCGAGAAATTGTTTAACCAAAAGGTAAAGTTATTGAGACATCTTATGATTCATAACGGAGAGAGACCATATTCTTGTAAGATATGTAATAACTCTTATGTCGACAAATACAGTTTAAACCGAAATAAGACTTGTCATTTGAACGCTAGAGATAAAACTCATGAATGTGCACTTTGTGGTAAAATGTTTCTATCTGCATATTGTGTAACTTTACACATGAGGACGCAAACTGGGGAAAAGCTGTACATATGTGGTCGATGCAATGCATCGTTTTCCCAGTCCAGCAACTTGAAGAGTCATAAAATGATACATTCAGGAAATAGAAAATACGCTTGTACTCTTTGTAAACATGCATTTCAAAGACGACCGAATTTGAAACGACATATGCTTAGCTTTCATCCTGATAAAGGAGCGCAAATTCGAAAATATGAATGTGTTTTCTGTGATCGGATAATTTTAGAAAACTCGTCATATCATGCTCATAATCTTTCCCAGATCAAAGAACGATCGATTGCTTGTGAGTTGTGTGACAGTGAATTTGTCAGCATTGCCAACAAAAACGCTCACATCAGACGCCACCATACAGGGGAACAGGGGAAAGGGCATTTGCTTGTGATGGCTGCAAGCTAAGATTTTTTACTTGCCAGGAACTGAGTCGACATCACTCATAATTTAAATCCTAGTGCTAACCTAATATTTGGAATGTTCTAAGATTTTGTGTATATGGTTTAATGTTTATCCTTAAAATGTGTAAACATAATTATTACTTGCAGCAGGAATTTTATTTTGTGTTAGAAATCCTATTTAAGATAATGCATGCTTTTATGAAAAATAAACTTTAACAGCATTCACAAATCATTTTCAATCTGAAATAAATTATATTTTACTTGTTTCTTTTTCGGCTTTTGAGGGCTAATTAATTTTTTTCTTTCAGTTGGGCAATTTGGCTTTTCCTCCAAATATAAACGGAAATTTGTAAAATTTTACACACATTTGAAGATAAAAAACTAAGTTGCAATTATGTTTTTCAATGGCACACCAAAATGTGCAGATTTTCATGGGTAATGGGTATCATGGAAAGGTCAGTCCTCCACTAGTTCCGTGGGATTGATAACAGTGGTAAAATCAACGCTAATATCAGACAACCTTATACATCAAGGAGGGCATTTCCAATTCAATAGCTTGCATTTATAATTTTCCACTAAACAATGGGGGTTGGTTAATCGGAAATTCAAAACCATTATTTTTACAAGAAGCAACACAAAACTAATTATAATTATAATATTATTCCAATTTACCTCCCGCAACACCGTGGCCACTGACTAAATTTATGACCACTGAAAATTTAGTACAACTACTTAAAACATAACTTGGATTCATCATACTATTAAACACAATAAGCCTTTTGAAAGTTTTCTATATTGTATTTTCAACTTTCATTCGTGATTTTATAAATGGTCATTAATTCCCAAGCAACATTTCGTTGCTGCTCCGTGAAAAGAACGTATCTACAGTTTGGGGGCATTTTTAGATTATGATGTCAAAATGATCCCCAGAGTCTAGGAAAAAAACCGCGCATGGAATCTCATATTGCCCCACAAATGTAGATACGTTCTTTTCACGGACAAGCGAGTATTTATTTTTTTCAATTTTTCAAATTAAATACCATGGAGTAATTGTGAACAATAATTTGTATTAACTCGGAACTGAATGACCACCACCACTGAATGAAAGAGCACCATAAACAAACCTGAATTTTATGATCACTTCGTATTAGTGTGCACAGGCATGTTTATGTGTGTATTTCATGTGGTATTACAATTTAAGCAAAAGTGTTGTCGTTGTATTTGCAATGTTTCTCAGCGACTGTCAATAATAATTAATGCGTACAAATTTTCATTTCTTTATGATTGTTCATTTTTTAAGTAGACATTGCTCCTATTTTTATAGAAATATATATTCTTTATACAAACAGTTCAATTAATTGATTCAAATATTACTTGCTTAACAGCTTCAGCATATTTTCTTTCATAGACATTAAAATGTGATTTAAATATGAACTTTGCTTTTTCACAAAAGCTTGGTTTATCTAATTGATCTAATTTAATTTATAAATATTTAAACGTCGCTTTTTTGCTAAACTATAAACTATTTGCTAAATATTTAAAAATATTTATTGACCGCCATTTACTTTTACACAATAAATCCAAAACATTTATATGCAAAGGGTTAATTATCACCAAATTTAATTATATTTAAAATTCTCGGAAACAACATGAAATATAGATTTTTGATCCATACGAATTAATACTACTTCCTCGACATTCATTTCTGAACACCAATATGGTTTATTTACCCATCCACGCTAATGATACTTTACTACATTTAAATACATACTACATACATACTTTACATTTAAATTTATGTAAGCCGCCGCAGTGACATTTTGTATTTCAGTCATTGTGGAGAATTTTTTACTTATTGTACTTGAATATTTATTTTCTAGTCCTTTATTAGAAAAAACCACAAGATCCGTTGGTTAAAGGCGAGTACATCGAAATAAAATGTTTATTCATAATTTCATGTGTACGGTTTCCCGCAATTTCTGCATTTCGACAATTTTGGCGCATGTATTAATTTCTGAACATTACCAAATTTTGCATGTAGTGCAAGATTTCAATATAGTATCTTACAGAATTATCATGGAAATTGTACGTAGTTCAGCATTTCGTTACTATCAACTGCGGTTTTGTGGGCATTACAAAGTAAACCACTTGACAATTAATTTGAACAAAAGCCAATACTTTTCCTCAAACCTTCCACAATAATTAAAGACAGATTTTTTCCGTTCGATATGGTTTTCCTGTGGAAGTCTGTTTTTGTCTCAACAGTGTTGCAAATGTTTAAGGTATTTTGGAAGAATAAAGTTATAACCTTCATATGAAACTGGTAAATATTATCCTCAAACCCGTTTTAATTTTCGCACCCTGATTCACTGTTCATTATCAAGCATGAAAATTCGACTGGTTGAAATTGTGCTGCAAAAATAACTAGTACGACAGACAACAGAGGAGAATGTTTACGAATATCGTTTCACATTTTGTCCTGATTGCCCTCGGAATACTTTGGCTTCTTACATGTGGACTGGATGCAAGTAAGTAATATGATTGCTGTATAGTAACCCACACTTATGCAAGGTTTTTTATATAATATAACTTAGAAAAACTAATGTCATCTCGTTTTTATTACCAGTCAAGTGTTATGAATGCAGTGCCGAGTTTGATTGCATCAAACGGGAGTGTCCCAGTGGCGTAGAGTACTGTTATGAATCTATCATTGAGAAAGAGAGAGGAGTTGCAAAGTATTCAAAGAGGTGCTCTACAGGCCCGTACAAGGGATCCGAAACAGGTTGCAGTATTGACACTACACAAAATATGTACTTCCACGAATGCTACTGCGACTCTGATTTTTGTAACGAACGTGCTTTCAAAGCCATTTCAAAGGAGGATACGTCAACCACAAAAAATTGTCATTCTTCGGTTTGGCTTATTCGCCCGTGGAAATTTGCTCTTATTGCTTGTAACATATTGGTGTTCTTTTCAAGCTTATTACAAAACTGGATGACGATGATGAAATGATAAACATAAATTTTAAAGACGTATATATACCTATTAATATATTAAAAATTGTATCTAGGATTAAGAATCATTTATAAAGAAAAGTTGAATAACGTTTGCCATGGTTCAAAACCGGTTCAAAACGAAGTTTGATATCGAAGAAGATGAACTGACAAAGCAAATTCTTAAGGGATGTATTGCGAAATATTGACAAGCAAATTCGTCTCATTTGTGGCTATTCGCACAGTTTAAAATTCCATCATAACCAAAACCAAATATGAAACAATATTTCAGTTGCTGATTTTAACTAAGAACGTCTTTTTTCTGGATTGTGAATTCATTGCAGTAGGAGAGAGTAGCGATAAATCACTGGTTCCTCGTAGCCACTCATAGCATCCATAATTGAACTATACATCCCAGTTTTAACAGACGACAGATTTATATTTGTAGCATTTAAGAGTATTTGAAAACATTAAGTTCTACTTCCCGTTCATTTTCTTTAAACTATTTGATTATCTAATGTCACAACTTAAATTTCTGCCACCGTTTCTTCCAATTAGATTTGTAACAATACGGCTTTCCCTAAACTCATTTTCGTGTCTCCAAATTCATTACGTTCTGAAGCAGTTCCACATCTGCATCGAGTTTCCTCCAGAACTCTAGTTGTCTCTCCGAAATCCTTCCACCATTTACCTCCAATCATTTTACGAATTCCTAATTGTTCAGTGCAACATCTTCCTTCGCTCATAGTCTACTCCCTCATGCGCTCCTACTCACTCCATTCAGTTTGCAATTTTTCTTCTGTTCATGTTATACATAGTTAGGTACATATGGTTTACACAACTTATATAAGATTTCGTATCAGCGTTTAAATACAATACAACATTTGAAGTTTGCCAACTATCAACTCAAATTAACATAAATAATTGGCATTATGTGTCTCTTTAGTATATTGTAAACTACAGCTAACTTTGTTTACACATAAAATTATCAGTAATATGAAGCGATAAAACCCCGAGGCAAATTTCGGCTTGGAGCTATCAGCACAATTACACACTATCCAGGTATTACGAATTGTTTTATTGCATTTTGTTGCAGAGATCCACATATGTAGTTGTTACCAAAGTTTAGACAAATATTGGTCTGACTTACTAAATAAATAAAGTCAACGATTATCGATGTTCAAAATATTACCCATTCGTTTTCCGACCCACAAATAAAGTTAAAAGCTTGTTGCATGTCATAGCAATCACTGAATAATTAACAACCATCTACCTTGTAGTTGAGATGTGGTGGTATAAATTCAGTTTGCGTACAAGGAAGTGTAAAAATTAGTAAGGCCAATAAAATAAATTGTACCATCAGGAAACTTTATAATAATTATCAGGTAAAAATTATTCTGTATTTAAATTTCAGGAAGAGGAAGCTTTGTTTCGTATCTACATTTGGCTTCCTGAGAGTACAATTATAAATACGAACACGGTAGAAGAAATTGCAGATACTGAGCATTCATCACTCCTTCTGAAACTGGAACAAGCTGTCGTACCTAAATATTGGATATTACCATGAGAAAGCTTGGAAATACTGCCGTCATTATTTTTATTTTACAAATTCTAGACTTGGGTAAATTGGAAAATACCCTAAAAGCAAACAAAGCAATTACAACAATATACCATGAGGTCGACCTAACTGGAATATTAAAAACGTTTGAAGGCTGCCTGATTCACTTGACGGAATATACGTTTTATATAAAGGATGGACGAATTGCAGATACAACTTACATGGATTATATATCTATTAGCAATACCCATATTCCTATTGTTTGGAGTAAACAGATTTGGAGTCAAGCAAGTTACAATTCCTCTGTTCCACAATTTCACTATTATGGTAGTATTTTCGAACATAACACCACAATACCCGAGTTCAGTTTTGCGCCAAGGCACCCAGTAATCACTCATTGCTCGGTTCAATTTCATTTAATTCTTTACAATAATTGGTATCTGAAATTTCAGCAATCTGCCATCGACAAAAAGTCAAAATCTGGAACATTCAGTGGAGTAATATATAATCCCAGGATTCTACATGATGAGTCACTAAGAAATATGCTTTTTAAAAAAGGCTCATATCATGCACTCATTACAAACAGTATTCATCAGAACGGATGGAAAATGTGGAGTAAGTTTTGTCCTCTTCCAATCTGGCAAACAAATAGTGACACATTTTTATTATTTGTGGTCTCGAAAAATCTAATTAGCCACCAATTCCTTATCCTACGGAAAACGAATCCGGAACCAAGTTTATTTAATCCATATGTGTACCTCTACTTACATTTGTTGAATACACCTGCCTCGTCAAAATTGGGGAGTAGGAAATCGATCGATGCAAAACAGCGATCCATTACAGGACGGTATCCGATACAGTGGATTGATGCATCTACAAGACATCTCAGAAATGCAAATGAGAAGGAGTGGATGACACTAGGTTGTACTTTGGTGTCTGTCGTCTCCATAAATGAGAGTGGAGTATGTACTGACCCTGTTTCCTATACCTCAAATATTTATTCCTGGATGGTTGGTGAGGCAGAGTATTTTAAATCAACTCTCGAAATCGCAGATAATGGAATATTTGCTGTGACTGACAATGAATACATGACATTTATAACGTGTGCCGGTGCTGTAAATGGCAGAATTTCGGCCTACGATTTTGTCTCAATATTTGATTTCCCAACTTGGTCATTTATTATACTGTCTTGTGGAGCTACCTCATACCTGATTAAGATTGTCAAACGATGTTTTTCTAAAAACGGTACAGCAAATCATTTAGACATGCTCATGTTTCCCATCAGAATATTTCTTGAACAAGGTACCAATCTTGCAGACTTTTGCGAGGGGACTAACTGCAAAAAGGATAAAATACAATGGATTCTTTCTAGTGTCATGACAGCTTGGCTGCTCATGGGGATAGTGTTGAGCAACGCCTACAGAGGAGAGAATATAAGCAAATTGTACTCCCCGGTCCATCCCAAACTTGTAGAAACGTGGGAGCAACTCGCCGAAATGAACTTTTCAATTTATTCTCCTAACGAAATGGACTCATTACACCAATTGTCTGATAGGTTAACCAGTAAAGTTCCTTCGTTAGTGAATCTTATTTTTGGAAATGTGAAAGAAAGTTTAGCCAATTTAACGGCAGCATATTACGGGAATATCATAATCCAAAGCTACAACTTCACAGGTAGCATAAGAGATTCTGAAATGTCTAAATTCACGAGAGCACCATTCTATTATCCGGAACTGTGGACAAGACTACGTCCTATGGAAAATGGATTGAAGCAAAACGAACGGAATTTATTTACAAAATTACTTGCACGAACAGAAATTCCAAGCGACTTCATGCCCATTACCACATCAAATTTCCTGGACAAAATAAGCTACTGCAATAACACAGCATTTGCAATGACAAGCGGGGAGATTAACTTGGTGAAGGATTCGTTTATTTTGAAGCTAATGGAAAATGGAGATGACTCTGAAAACTGGCGCCGGGTTTCAGTTAGTCAAGATCCGTTGTTCAAGGTACAAATGGGTTTAAAAATTGGCGATTTACCGTGGTCAGCAGATCTTGGATTATGGAGATTTCGTATTCTGGACGAATCCGGGATGGCAAACAAAATTTACGAGTGGCGGAGAAGCAGACAGATCTACCCGCACCATGCAAAACTTCAAAGGGCTTTACTGAAGAATCGCGTGAAGCGAATTGCGCTCAGTGATAATGTTATCGTTATCTTCATTGTGCTGTTTACGCTACTTGGCTTCAATCTGATTTTATTTATCATTGAAAGACTTCACTGGTCAAAACTGCAACGATTCAATAAGGACTCTACTAAGTTGCAATGGAAAATTGAATCTTCCACCATGTATGCGTTAGGCCTACTAACAAAATGTAAAGTGCATACAATTGCTTGCTGCGACAGGTTCAAAAAATTCTGCACCTTTACATTTGGCCTTGCAATATGATGCACTAAAATCAATTGAATTTACGGTCGTATCAAGAAATATGGACATATGATATAACATTTTAAACGGCTACATATTCTAACTCCAAGCGTTATCACCTCATTCGCGTCATTTTGAGCTCATCCATGGAATATATGTGTACAAGAATGCAAGAATCATCAATGTCCGAAACTTGAGACAAAAGAGAAATCATCTTAGTATATACAAATGAACAACGTCGGTGCGTGCGTCGCTCACTTTTCAATGTCAGCTGTATTTCCATGACGGTGCAAAAGTTAGACATTCTGGAAACGGAGTGGTGATCTACCAAATAATGGGTCCAGATGAAGTTTTTAAAACTTTTGAAATCGACAAAAACTGACTTGACATCGCTGACTGGAAGAGGTCAGGTGGGATTTTGTTAATTTCAATTGTTCGCCTAATCAAGTGTACGATGCAGACTACCGATCTGTTCTTGCAATTTAAAAGTTAGTTAACGTATGCCAGAAACAGCTGACTTTGTATTTTGGGGATCTAAAAAGTTTTTGAAAACGTCGTCCGGTCCAGTTTCTGTCGTAGATCTCAAACCCGTCGTCATAAATTAAAAATTTATTACGGCATCTGAGATATGGCTGATTTTGTGTTTGGGGTATATTGAGAAATGTTAAAAATTGACTGCTTTTGAAATTACAAGTGATGCATGATTCAGTTTAATCATAGGTCGCCAGTTGGTTGTCTGTTTGCCAATATGTATAGTGTATAGCAAGTATTTTTTTAGATAAAATATTTAAGACTAGTACGTCTTTTCATTGACGAGTCAATTTCTCCTAGTTTATACTAAAACATAGATTTTCGGACATTGATGATTCTTGCATTCTTGTACACATATATTTGTCCTTTATTGTCAATATTATAAGATTTAATATCTATACATAAACGGAGAGAGTCCGTAGCTGTTCTTTGTCAAGATCATCATCATCATCTGCTTATATGGAGCTTTTTTGTTTTACTCTTCCTCATTCTTTCCAATTAACTTTTAATGCTGCAAAGTTTTTTTTGACAAACTTTGACCTGCTTATCATTGGTTCAGGTTTTCTGAATTTTATTTTGCAAAAAAGTGTTCGAAAAAATTAACGATAAAAAAGTTGCAGCCACTTTTCTACATCGCGGTCACCTAAAATCATCAATACGTTCATAGCGCTACTCCTGTGGCATGTTTTCGCTACTGCCGTGACTTTTTTGTTGCTGAGAGATGGAGTGGTGTGTCACGTTTCCAGAATTGGCGAGGTCGGTAACTGTTAGTCTGTCTAACTGGCTAATTGCTTTCTTTATTGATTTTCTTGCTAAAACTTACTGCATATATGTAAATTATGTATGCAAAATGTTGAAATTTACAAAAATTAGCACGGCAAATGAAATATACTGTTATGAAGTTACAATGGATATTGGAAATAAAACAATATGCTGCTTAGATATATTTTGATAACCTAATTGCAGTCAAATGTTTAATGGCTTTTGTAGAATCAAATAATGAACATTTTGGTTGCATATTGTTCTCACTTAAATTAAGTGTGCGATATCGTGGTTGTGGAAAAAACATTGGGACAGCGGATTATATAGCGATGATTGACTGGTGCTTGACAGGTAGAGGATATTTTAAGGTACTTTTTTATGTAGAGTAGGCGGTGTTGTGTAAAGCAGCGAACAGTCGCAACCGACGAACACTAATCTCTTTCTGTTTATAAGGAGAAACAATGGGGAAAATCTGAAGATTAAAAAAATGAACTGTGTAAACCACCGAACATTCAGTAAACCTTATATTTCACAGACCCATCTTGGCCATACTGACAATGCAACATTGACAAGTTTCTGTTAGATGGAATTACGTTGCAAATTATCATGAAGTGCAACGCTAACACAGCAACGAGTGTAGCTTGCCATTTGATTTAATGTACAGACATACACTCTTTTCTATTTTACTATGATTACAGATTTTTTTCAATTATTAACTATGTAATTCATACAGCTGTGAATACCATTATAACGTATAATATGTATTTAATAATATTTTACTTCAGAAATTAGCAAACTAGAATGGCAAATGAAATTTAATAATAATCAATTCGGTTTATAATGATCATGATTCTATTAAGTTTCTGTCCAGCAAAAACAACATGTTCTTACCATAAGTTTAAACCACGTAAAATTCATATAGATATTCATATAAATGGTCGATTTGATACAGTTAGTGCTATTTTCCCAAAAGTTACGTCATGCCTCATTCATTGTACATTTAGTATAAAGTGCAATAAAAACATACTACCCATCTACACAGTAAAAGAAATGGCAAACTTCCCTTGTTTCTACAGCAGCGTTAATGTGTGAATGTTTAATATGGATTGAATTACTAATTACCGTTTTGTCACCAAATCCAGTCTAAAAGATCATTTGAGTCCCCACTTAGAAGTTGAAGATAAGAGTTACTTTTGGGAACTTTGCCGTGAAAACCTTTTCATTACATCTAATCTGTATTCCCACATGAGGACGCATAAACGAGAAAAGCATTAGAAATGTCGTGCCTGTGAAACTTGTTATTCACAGTTGCACAATTTGAAAATTCACGAAACGAAACACTCTGTAAACAGGTATCACTCTTGCATTGTTTGCATGAATTCATTTGTATTGTTTGCTAGTGGAATTACGTTGACGAATCACATTATGTTGTTTCATGCTGATATAGTTGTAAAACGGTTGAACTACGAATGTCTTTTCTGCTGCAAATATTAAAAAATAAATCCAATTTACTACGACATATATTTTACCATATTAAAGAACAGCCTGTCATCTGTGAGATGCACCACCATGAGGAATGTGGAAGCAATGCGGCCAAGAATCAATACATCACAGGATATCACAGTGTGGAGAAAGCCTTTCCATGCAATGGTTGCAAATTAAGATTTTTCTACTGCTGAACTTACGCAAAACCTATTCTTGCTATACTGGCCATAAATAGACTTTGTTCGGGTATTGTATATTTAAATATTAAGGACTTATAAGTCAATATAATATATCGGTTAACATCAAGTCATGATGTAAGCACTAATTTTCTAAGCACATAGTAATTGTCGCGTCAATGAGGAAATTTAATGTTAATCGTAACTATTCTTCTTCCCACATGGATTCGCTGTACACGTCTCAATTCGCCCCAGTGAACGCCTCCTTCAGAAA
>JAHZMV010006543.1:0-10741 GCA_027743765.1 Coecobrya sp. COE2
CTAATTATAGACAGCTAAATGATTTTTAACATGTTTCTTGATCGCTAATAATATACGTAACAATTCTAACAAAAAAGTCTCTTGGGAACGAATAATTCAGTGAGTAAGTTTAAGTATGATATCTTCGCTGCGTTATAATGTTTTTTTTTTTTAAATTTTTAAATGTTTTTATGCAAACATATCCCAAGGAGTTGAGACTCTGGTTGTGGTCTTTTAGAGTGATAAGTAGTTCTTTACCACGTACACTGTTGTTCTCAACACGATAAATTATATTTTAATATTCTTGAAACGATCGCTTGATGCCATTTCATTTCCGGATAAATCTTACATTTCTGATGATTAGGCGATAAGGGAATTAATAATAACATGTTCTGTAACAGTCAACAGTATTTTTAAATATCTGTTAAATATCTATTAAAATCAAAATTCGATGAATATTGTGGCAATACCTACTTATAAATATTTCCTGTCAACGCTAGTTTTCATCAAATTGTTTAAATATACATCGTGTATTTCCAAGCCTGCACGGTTTGGAACAGTTTGACAATTCAATATTATGTTGTTTATTTTGGTCTGAAGTAGAATTTCATAGATCTAATTTTTCCTTCCGTTTTTTCACCATAAAACTTTGAAAAAGGCCCCATTGAATTGAATTATACTCCGTATTGATATTTATATTGATTATCACATTACGGGTGCAATTGATTGAACACTAGTACAATTATTATATCAAAGAAAATATAGAACTTTATTGTATAATTCAGTAATTGCAATATTTGGTCATTCCTGTAAAATGTTTTGACAAAAAACAAATCAATGTTTGCATGCATATTGTTGCTTTTTTGTAAGGACATTGCTTCATAAATTATCGGTTTTAATTAAAGCTTTTAGAGTTGCGTATTAACAATATTGATTGAGCATTTTATTCCTGAAACTTATTTTAGCGTAATGTAATCGAACCAGTAACCTGTAACAAAGTAATAAACCCCACAAATATATAAAATAAATAAATTACTCTGAACTTAACAATAACATAGGATAACAAATCTCATTTCGTCACAAAAATACTATTGTGCTTATAAATACAAAATTGTCATAAAATAGTTCAGTCAAAATCACAGCTTTTTACAACTAAAAACATATACTGTCAATGTTTTGTCAACATCGCGATGTATTAATTATAGCGTTTATTAAGTTAGTATCTGTCATATTCGTTACGATTCATATTATTATTGCGTATATATCATGTTCCCCTTTTGAAAATGAGTTAATTTAATTGAGCCATATATCCACGAGCACTATGACACTAGATTTTCACTCTATTTCTTTCCATACAACTCGTTTCCGATAGGTCCATGATGAATTCCACCATGTGGAAGTCCCTTCTCTACAACTGTGACTGCGTTCTCAGAAACAGTATGCCCGATATGATGTCCATGTCCCACAGGTCCATGAGGCCCATGAGGAATTGGCAACTTTGGTATCACTGGGGCAATGGGAGTAACGGGAACGTGATGTTCGACGTGATGTTCATGATGCTCATGAACGTGATGGCCTAGTCCCCCAATTGGTCCATGATGTCCAACAGGTTTGCCATAGCCGAATCCTTTCCCGTAGCTGAGTCCAATGTATCCAGTCTTTCCAACGCCAACGGGATAATCGAAATGGTTGAAGCCGTGACCACCTCCCTATAAGATGTTCCATTATACATGAAAAGTCACTCGACTTAGAAAAAATGCGAAATCAAAATGAAAAGAGTATTTACGAATCCATGATGTCCAAATCCGTGCCCAAGTCCGTTCCCAAGTCCGTTCCCATGTCCGTGCCCATGTCCCCATCCCCATCCTTTTCCAATCCATCCAACACCCTTTTTGTAAGGCAATGGTTTGAGACTAGGTGCTATGATTTTATGATAATCAACGGAAAGTTGTCCGTCAATAAAAGCTGCCTTCAATTTCGGGATGAGAGTTGGCTTTGGCAAGATTATGACTGGATGATGCGGGCCTCCCCAACCATGCTCTCCAGCGTATCCCTTGTTGCAGGCTATCACGCTGGTCAGAGTGGCGACCAAAACGATCTATGAAATATTTTTTAAACAAGTAACGAATCACAATCATATCAAACTATCATACAACAAGTTAACGCTACGAAATAAATGTTCTTATGAACGTACAATTTGGATTTTGCTTTCCATTGTATTCCCTTAATTTAAGTTTTAAAAAATATACACAAAACCAGTTAAACTTTGCATGAAACTTTCGGAAGAATCCTGGTCCGATTTCTGGAACACTATTATATATTTTTCTTCACCACATCATCCACGTCTGCCTCAATATGGAAGTAGGAAGAAACTGACACTCTTTTAGCTTAAGACGCACTGGTAATAATGCCTCTTGACAATTCAGCGCATCCATTTCAAACAAAACAAATTGACAACAAACAATGGAATATGTAATCATAAAAAATAAAAGAGTCCCATCAAAACGAACAAATAAGCCAAATTTAATTCTATACCTTTTCTGTCCACAGACAACAAAATAAAGCATTCTATGTACGTATCCTATATATTGTGCCTGCACACGAATAATGTAATCTGATGGATGAAGAGAAGAAAGAGAGAGGTCAAAAGTCAGCACAGGATGCGATTGTTTATGCTGTGTACTCAAACGTACAAATTATTATACAACAACAGAGGAATGCATGCATAAATCCAGATAGACGCTACGTATGCAAATCCCAGTATTATTTTTTATCGTGATGGATTATGATGACGAATTTTCCTAAAGCATATTTAACTATTTTTATTCTCCTTTGTTTATTGCCAGTGTAGCTTTATTTCGCAGGGATATGATTTAAAACGATGCATCAAAAACACAAAAAAGATGGACAAGATATATGGACTGTTGAGTATGCATATTATAGTACTTACACGCGTGCTCACGCACATATACGCAATCTGCAATTATTATCATGAACAATGAGAATTTTGAGCAGTCATGTATTTCGGCAGAAGAGAATCATGAAGGGAATATATTGACTCAAAAATAAAAGTGTGTGCCTACTAATCTGTCAGCAGCAGGGCCCTATTTTCTTCTTCATAAATAAAAAATCCTTGAGACAAATATAATATTATTCCACAAATATCATGTAAATCGCGCACGTAACAATTTAATGCTTATTAGCGCTATGTGACCAGATCAAATAAGGGGGTAAAAGGAAGCTCTTAAATTTTGTTTGGTTTTACTTTACATATAGCTTGGGTTACGCTATGTCGGCATCTGTAATCATATAGAATGAGCATTTTACTTTTCTGATGGCGAAGATGATGAGACACTACTGAAACAAAGAGGAGTGATTTTATAGAAAACTCTTTGGAATTGTACATATGGATAGATATGAATAACTTCGTTGGCAGCGCCGGTAATATTGCAAATCGTGGTTAAGCTAATGAAAATGGCACTTGATTTACCAAAATGTATATTTTCAGTCATCGTTTGGACTTTCGTTGGCGTATTTATCACTTTGCTGTTGTAAGTTGATAAACGTTCATTATTTTGTTTGACCACACTGTCCAAAGTATATGTATGTCTATTAGTCCATATTATTCCGTACTTTTATTTCTATTTCTACCTTTAAGCATCTTTTCATGAGGTGGAATAGTTAAAAGTAGGCATTAAATTACCTGTAATATTTGCCAGTAAGTAGTAGCCCTGTGACTTTTTTGAGCTTGTGCCATGAGTATTTATGTACGCACAAAAAGTCGAGGAGCCGTCAACCATGATGCAATTTGTAATTAGCTTAGATAAGAAGCAGTATTACGATACACTTTTGTCTACGTGGTTTGTTACGTACGCAAGCAGGCATTTAAAACATGTGTACTCATATCTGTGTTATATGACTTGGATGGCAAACCTGAACAAATTCAACAATAACCTTCTCCCGTGTCACTAAATGACACGGTTTTCTTTCTTTTTAAATACGAGTTGCATAACATTTTTTCTCCATTTTTTGTCAAACCAAAAGATCAAGTGTTTATGTTTATCATCATTGTTTATACCAAATGATAGGGTATCCTCGACCGCATATTATATAATATGTGGAATATTGCAAAGAGTATTATTTTTATGTTAAAAGGGTAGTTATTTTAATGACATTGAGGTGCAATTTCATGTTATGTTTGACATGAGTCTCAATTCGTAAAATAGGTGTTTTGAAATGTACCCAAAAAACTAACAAACTGCACAAGCATGTGGGTATGACTGACTACACGACAAAGGTGCACTTTAAATTTGTCAAATTTGATCAGGTCCCCTTCATGTATATATTAAGTATGTTATTATGTGCACTTGCAGGTTCATGCTACCGCGTATTAGTCTGCAGATAGAAATGCATTTTACAGTAATAAAATGGCAAATTAAACTGTATCATCAATGCGGGTTTTGAAATTGCATTCCGAAATAATAGTAAATATAATAAGGCATTGTATGAATGCACTGTGGTGTATGCATATCCAAAGCGTGTGAAATGCAGATGCGTTCATTGAAAATCAAGTAAGAAAGTGTTAGGGGATGATTTTGTGAATGACAATTCAATTAAAAATTATCGTGATACTCGAAGTGTGTAGATTTAATTTTATCTTTCCGTTCAGTAACTGTCAAGGCAAGTAATTAGAGTGCTGATATTGCCTTTGTTACGTGTGTCATTGTTGATTTGCTTTATTGTTCCGCGTTTCAACTCTGGAAAACGAGAATTTATATAATTGTTACTTTGTCAATACATGGGTAATCAATGGAAAAACAGTTGAGTTCATCTTCTAATTGTTTAGGTGCATGTGCAGTATGCAAAGCAGGCATGCTGCCGCTGCGTATGACCGCTTCAATTTGTTTCGCCTAAAAATGTTTATTGCTCTATTACTACTGCACAACTTTTATTGTAAAAAGAATCAAACAAAGGGCTATATAACAGATTTATGCATAAGGTCGTAAATCATTGAGCCAATGAAATATATTCTATGGAGTCTTATCCCGTGGCTTAACCGATAATCAATTTGCCAAATTGTAGTTTAGATAATCACAAAAACAAGAAATGATAAAGTGTGAGGAAGATAGGTGGACATTGTCTGAATCCAAAATTGCAGCAAGAAATAAGTACAATGTCAAGACTAAGGAAAATCAATAAAAAGAGTATGCATCTGGTTGGGTATCTAAGATAATGTTAACAATTCTTACTGGTTATTAAATCCCAGTGTTAAAGCCAATGTACACATGAAAGGATTACCAAATTTAAATTGGCACTTATTGGTAAAAATCATGAATCATAACTTTTATGATGCATCGGCATCAGTCAAGATGAGATAACTCGTGGCGACTGTAGGTCAGTGGAATTCCAATAAATCTGCATCATCATTTTATTTGCTTGTAAGCATCATAAATCCCTATTATTGCTAATCTTCTTCTTTTATAGAATTTTTTTCGTACCAAAAAATGTTAAACGCATTCATCTAGAACCAAGATAAGATAAGTAGTATTTTACCAAACAACACGTACACTTGGCTGAACATGGTTTGTGTATCTTCACTTGCATTGTTTAGAATGTGGAGTTAAGCCATGCAGTGATTTACAAATTGGTCGAACATTGACCACTCGAGCAGCCATGTACCTATTTATAAATATGTAATTCCTACATTTAATTACTTATTTACGTAAGCACGGTCAAAATACAATACGGAAGGATAATGCCAATGACGATACTCACAACTCGTGATACCAATTACCACTTCATTACCAAAATCAAACGGAAGGAAGTAGAAAAAGTTATGCATACTCTGGCAAATTATAGTTGAAGCCATTCTTACCTCTGCATGGTGAATGGGGACGGCTTCCTTAATTCTTGTCAAGGAAAAGGTTAGTTCCAAAGATTGGTCTGTATTTGCTTTGTTTCCGATAATCGTTTGGATGATGGGACAAAGCAAATTAAAAACTGTAATAAATCTTTGGCTAATTGACTTGAAAATGTGTTGTAGGCACATAATATTTATGCACATTGAGCTGTGGACATGTAAAATGAATGATTGATATTTGGATGCAAAATAATGAAAATCTTTTCATTATGACGAGTTGCGAGTAAATAAATTTAAATTGTTAGCAGCACCATTAGCCAGCAACAGTGCAAACTACAAAATTGTGTAAAAGAAAAAACAGACTATTCCAGCTTAGCACGGCTTAGAACACAGAAAGATAACAAACAAAATGTGAAGAGGAATAAAAAACGTAGCAGAGGAAGACAAAGTAGTAACAAAAGAAAAGATCAAGTTAAGAACAAGTTAGATGTAAAGAATAGAAACTGAAACACAAGGCAAAGCTATAAGATTAAAAACTTAGATTCTAAAAGTTAGATGACTAGAAACACGAGTCAAGCGAGGATAAAGATGGCTTAACAAGGTGTAATGTTAGTTAACAGAATAACAGCATATGACAAGTTAAAGACGACTAGGAAATGAAATAGGAAAGGATATAGTAACGGTAACAAAGAAAAAGAGAAAATGAGATAGGAAAAGGGTAAGAAAGTATAGGAAACTGAAAGGTTTTATAGGTAAAGGGAAAAGAAATTGTGAGAGGAAATATCAAGGTTAGCTTTGGTGGGATTGATTGCTTTTCCAGAAAATTTGACGTACTTTTAGCAGTTATACGGAAAGGAAAAAGGAAATTAGAGAGAAAGTAGAGGAACAGGAAGGAAGGCAGGCTCGGGAAAGCTTGAAAAGATGAGACTAGATTCACAGATTAAAAAAGTAAATGATGACCGTTATAATGTTTCCGTAATCCAAAGTGGTCGTTTATCCTTGATGTCCGTGTCCCCATCCCCATCCTACTGGGTGCTTGTTGGGACTGCGGTGAACTTTAGCCTTGAATCCCCCCTTGTCAGCAACGTAATGGACGGTTCTTACACTACCGTCGGGTTCCACGAGAGAGTAGTGTCCTCCTACACTATCGCCGTCTCTCCATTCTGTTTTAGGGGTTAAAGACAAGTATATTTTCAATTTAACTCAATAAAAATAATAATTTAACACATGGAGTCCCATGTTTTTAAATCAAGTTTCATAGCGCATAGACGCAACCCACCTGCAGCATGCTTCTTATCCCAAGTGTGAGCGTCAGCTACTCCATAAGAATATTTGTACTTAGGGTATGACCAACCCCATCCCTCCCATCCATGATGATGACCATGTCCATGTCCATGGTGTCCTGCTTGGACGGCAACAGCCAAAGCTGCTAGGGTCTAAAAATCGAAAATTTATTATGATACGTTGGTTAAATCCGAGCAGTTGCTTGAATGGAACAAAAGTTGAGAGAGGCGACCATTCAATGTGCTAATTCTTTTCACTCACCATTACTAAAAGAATAGCAAACTTTGCCATGTTTCCAATTTTTTTAAAATTCACAGAATCTAACTTTTTCACAAAACACTTTTTTTAGTTGTCGATTGCTCCTTTCGACTTGGGATACCAAAATTGACTGATGACTATTCTCGGAGGGTGACCCAACTTTTATACCAAAAAATTCCATCAAGCATGGCAATACAGTTTCATTAATGAGCATGAACACTAAAGAGTGCCGCATATTAAAAAACATTAACCTGTAGCACCTACCTACCCAACAAAATGGCCTAGGCAGGACATTTAATAAACTTTGTTGTGTTAACCATGCTTCGATTGGTACAATTAGTAAAAGTCAATTTATGTACTTGTATACAAGAACACACATTAATGATTTTAAATCCACTCTTGTTGTTCCTTGTTGGCCAGAAAAAAATCGGCAATTATAATCGTTAGGGTGGAATATGGTGCATAAAAATAGGGTATCTTTTGCGATTTTTTGTGTGGATAACCATCGCCATCACTATCACCCATTGCCCCTTTAACATTACCAGAAGGAAGCCAAGAAAAATATTTTTAATACTCTTGTCAATTTTTTGTGTCTATGTAGCATGTTACGGTAAGCGGAGTTTGCAAACTTCAATTGCCAAAAAACGACGCGGTTACTGCACTGTTACTTTTCATACATTACACAATCACAGCGCTATTTACATCTACACAACGCTCGTGTAAGTTGGTTGCAAAGGGTCAAGACAAAATCATAATCCCTAATATTCATTAAGCCAATGCTACATACCTACCTAATAATCTTAATAGAAAACTACTTCCTTTTGATTTCATGATTCACTTCCAAAAATTCCAACTTCCACGTGTATTATTTTGTATGATTTGATTTTGCTTTGACGTAAATAGTTGAGTCTAACATGGTGAAGGATTGAGGTGGGAGGGTAGGAGTGAATATTTGGAAAAAGTTATAATTTACAAAGCATATATTCGACCACCTTGGTAAAAATTTGATATTATGCAATGTTTATAACTAATATATTTTAAATGTTCACCAAGCCGAGGGAAGTAATATATAAAGTACTAAAAGTAGTACAATAAATGAGTCATGAAATGGAATACCTATACGGATATGGGCGGTTATAAATATAAGAAGCATTTATATTTTTTGTATGTATCATTATTCTTTCGTACAATGTATTAATTATCAAAATGGTTAAATCACTCAAAATGGTCCACCAATGAAAAGGTAAAATGTTCATGCTGTTAATTTTGAAGCAATTAATCGTTATTCCAAAGTGATAAGTAGTTGTATGATTTTTAAAAAAAGAAAGAAGGAAGTGGACAAAAAAGCGAATTTTGTAGATGTTTGTGATAGTGGTTATTACACAAACGGGCATGTAATATATATGTGTGTTATGTACTTAAAATATTTCTTGGCATGAGTTAAGATCAGACGTACAAGATGCAGTGCACTTGATAACAGTTGTGCATTTAACAATTTTTTAAAACTTGTAATTACACGACTAAATTATTATCATCGGGTCACGGACATTTGAACACAGTGGAATACTTATATACAGCTTAAATCTTTGAGGCATTTAAATTTAAACTCATGAGCAAATTTGGTAATAATAATCGGTTGCTGATTTATGACTAGTTCTTATATTTTATTAAATATTACGGCACAGATCATGTATATATTGATAATTTTTTTAGCACAGTGCTTGATAACATTATCATTTTTATATCGTTGCAGTTTATTACAATCATACTGCATGTTATTGCACTAGTGCACTTTGCACTTTACAAGACGTGCATTCAACAATAACATTATATGTATGCACTGTTGTAGAGTATGAGATTATGTACCAGAGTATTTTAAACGATATAATGCATCAGTGATTCAAATTCAGACTTTGCAAAACAGGCTTTAATTTAACGTACTCTGCGAATGAATCAAATTAATTTTGAGCAGCCAATTCTTCTCTCTAAATATGGCAAAAGGAACTGAAAAAGTTGATTGATGTTCCTTGAGATATATTTTTATAATTATAATTCTGTAAAATAATCATTTTGTAATTATAATGTCATGTTTGTAGTTTGACGTATGATGACATTAACTATATAATGATTGATTTTTATCAAAATGACCTTTTCTATTTTTCTGAAATGGTTTCTGTTTTGCTACCAGAAACATTCAACTCGATAAACTCTTAAATTTTATACAAATTTTTTAAACATTGCTCATTCATCAACATATACAGTAGAATACATATTTCGTTTCACAAAAAAATAGCCAAAATTCATTTGTTAGTGAACTCTTACATACAGCATTCATCTACAAACTAGAATCCAGCACTTTCTGGCGTTATAAAGTTCTTTGGCGACAATGCAAACTAGATTACCCACCATACAGATCAAAATCAAAGCATACTCTATATATAGCTTCTAGACATAAATGTATGTATGCAAAAAATTAGAATTAATTATCAGTAAATTGAGTTTCCCATCCACTAAATTCTCCGTACGTTTAAGTTACAGATGGAGAACTGATGGATGCTATTGTCGCATAGATTTATGCTTGGAATAGTAACGAGCCTACCTATATGAATTGAATGATGCTGTTTTGCAAATATCAGTATTATACAAAGACCATTTAATACTACTATACTATATATTTAGTATATAGGTAGTCGTTGTAAATGCTAAAATACAAATTGACAAAAAATAGGCATAAAGAACACAAAACCTATTTCTGGACCCGATAGTGATAACTAGAAACAAGATAAGATTTTTAGAAATTAATAAAATATGGAATATGGACAAATTCCTTTCCCACTGATATGTAGGATTCTATATACGTATGACCATGAATGAAATAAGTTAATATGTAGGCGTATACGAACTTTTAATGCACTTTCCAATTGCAAAGTATGATGAGAGGATTGAAGATAGTATTTTATTATAATTTTTACGACTTTTTCTGAACCATCATCCTATTACTAGTCAAACAATTATGCTGACGTTTATATCTTTACTGATGTTTGCGACAGTACTGCTTCCATATAATTCAATCGCGATACACTTAATCAGCTGCAGTGAAATGAATTTATGCTTGGTAAGTAAAATAACCCGTGATTCATCATTTCATCTTCACTTTTGCATCTAAATTCGTTAAGCGTATTTGATAGTTCCATTACTACTACATAGCTAATGCTTGGTAGTACAGTAAGATAATTATTTTTTTAGAGATTTAAACATAAATCCTCATTTCATGTTGTAGCTACTATACTTACAATGGATCCCAGTTAGTCGGTGCACGAACCCCGCTGAAACTTTTTGTCTCCGATTTCGCTAAAAATT
>JAHZMV010006544.1:0-55731 GCA_027743765.1 Coecobrya sp. COE2
GGAAGGAACAAAGCCTTCCATTGTCGTCATTGCTGCTCCTGTCTGTCGGTGCAAATATAATACATGCAAACCTTTTCTATGACATCTTCCAACCAATTTTTGTTTCCGTTACTCCTTAGATTTACTTTAGAAAATCTAAAAAGCATTTTTGATAATTACTGTCTGAGAGTGTGCTTTATTCATCACTTCCTTCCTCACAGTTACCTTTTTATAAGTAGATCGCGGTATAGAAATATGATTATGATTTCCATTATTACTACTGCGACGTATTTGAGACAATGCCTACCATTATTGCAGTTTATTAGTATTCAATAGTGACGATGTTGCCTACTGATGCGTGGCATCATAGTCAGTCAGTAGTGATGGGGTGTCATAGACGGGGATTATGTAGGCCACTGGTAGTAGTAAAACAGCTTTGACATGCCTAACTCCGTCTTTGTCCATTACTCGTGGATGATGATGGTAAAAAGACGTCATCATAATAAAAATGAAGACGAGGGCAGAGGAGGATGAATCATAAAAAATTCTCGTTGTATTCATTTTGTTCGTCTTTATTTGACCGAAATGGGAAGCATCATAATAATCCCAACTTTAACCGTACGCGTTACAATGAGTATGTGTGTGTATGAGTACGAAGAAAGAAGATTCATCTTTTTTAGTGTTGTATAACATTCAATAGGTGCTTGACCTATATTAGGGATAGTTTTTTCTTCTTTCTCATACAATCATGGTAGTAGTAAAATAGCTCAAATAAAAATGTTAGGAGGCCGTATAGAAAAACTTTTTTTCCTGATGTTTGCATTAGTACAATATTTTGCTGATGGTAACAAAACCGATACAACTCTCTTTCGAGCATTTAAAAAAATAGATAAAGATCGTAAAAATTTATATGCTCATGAGTTGGATGGAAGGCACAATTCATATGGGTTTTACATCCAGAAAAGGCTTTCTTTGTTCATTTCAAGCCACTGTACACCAAGCCATTGGAATGGAAGAATGATTAGTGTGATATCGTAAATGGTTTGCTTTCCTTAATCGCACTTCCTTGTGCTTAATATTTTTAAAATAGCTGGAGCACACAAATATGTATATACACACATATTTAATGATCACGTTTATGAAGGCATGTGCCCTAAATATTAAATATTGTTGGGTACAAGGGACAATAACGTTATGAGTTGTAAAAGTTTTTGACAATGCAAAGGATCGAAAAAGGGATCATATTCAGGATCTGCTTTTTCATTTCTTGTTCGCATCCTGAAAGAAGAAAGTCTCAGTTTCAACTCTTAAACAATCAAACTTGAGTAAATCAGTACGGCCAACAATTTCCTACTTGTTTTAATGCAAAGCATGCTTGTCATTGATCGCTACAAGATGTAAATTATCAACTTGGCCTGTAAAAATGTAAACTGTAGATTAAAATCACTTGAGAGACAACGGGCTGAGGCTAAAGTGACCGTTGGTTTTACACAAGGTACATCAATATTCTTTTTAAGTCCTTTTGTCTTTAAACGAGAAAAAAGTGAAAACGAGCAAGTGAATCGACAATCCAAGTCAAAAGGCGGCAGTCAGTGAGAATACTCATTGTCAGTTTACTACGACCACATTTCATCCTATCCGATCATCATATTCCACTGTAGAGTCGTTCAGAAATCCCTTTTGCACTTTACAACTGGAAAGTTTGTGCAACAATTGATTCAAGTCAGAATATGAGTATATAGCGACCTTGGACCCTTTTTCTTATATTTTATGACCGGCTTATGATAGCCAGTTGAAATGCAAACTTTATTCTGAAATAAATAATGTGTGTGTATTTGGCGTGACCTAACCAAGAAGAAGGGACGATCGTAAAGTATTCATGTCTACGCAAGGAATCAGATAAAGATGATGCAAAGGCAAGTGGTCAGCTTTCTACTAGAGCGATAGCACATTATGATTTATTTAGAAATTGAAGTATTGTCCTTTAAAATATTATCCTGCTTTTAGTATCATTATATATTATTTTGAATCAATTTGTGCGAGAGAGAGATTGAAGAGATTGCGTAGTCAAATGATCGATTCGTAAGGAATGGGTAATTCCTAAGAAACAAAATATATTCAACTCAAAAAGTGTCAAAGGCTTAAATACTCCACTTTCGCGAGTTTAAAGTAAAGAAGTACAAATAGGTGGCTGTACAACACGTCAAACTACTTACGCCAACGTAAATCCCTTTTCAAGCAAAGTCGATTGATGATGACGACTACTGTGCACCCAAAATTTTGGATCCATTATAAACAATAAATATATTTGTATGCATGCGTGCGCACATTCATTATATATGATAATGTGCACATAAAGGCGCATATTACCTATATATTTTATTTATTTTTATCCATTTTTGTTCCTGGGCTCAGTCACACATGTGAGTATTTTGAGAACACAGAGGTCAATATTCTCAGAATTTTCTCCGTTTCATTGCCCTTTCCGTCCACAAGCATTATTCATCAGTCTCTGGAATACTACCCCATAGAAAACCCACTCTACACGGCGACACATTGTTTCATACAGAAAACCCTTGTGACACACGCATTACTCTGGGTTCACATTAAAACATAATGTCATATCTTATCAGGAATAATTTTAGATTGTAAATACAATAAACCATGGTTGTCAGAGAAGAAGGAATTGTCTTCTGATTGGTGTCATTTAAAGGGTTCCTCGAACAAGAAAGAAAATACTTTACCAAAGTTCAATGAAATCAAAGTGGAATAAGTATATAATGCTTTACCCAGAAATTAAAATCCACTCTAAAGATAGTATAGTTTTCTGAGGAACAAAGCAAATCACTGTCCATAATTGTTGATAAAGTCAATGGCCTTTGGATTTAATATTTAAATTTCTTCTGGACACACACGTACCTTTCAACATGCACATTTACATATATTCTTCCTGAACTAGCCAAGTCATTTTAAAGTAGAAGTAAGTAAAGTAGAGACAAGTGCAATTGGGGTATTACTTTTCATCAAATATATTAAAGACTAAAGGTTAAAGACATTAAAAATACTTTGAAAATCAGGTCTGGAATGTGTACAAATAAGCAGGGAAAAGGAAATGATCACATCATCATAAAAGTATATACAATACGCATTATGCAAGCCGCAAGAGTTTTATTTCGATGTAAAAACTTTTCGAATATCATTATACGATATATTCAATATATTTTAAATTAATACAACGTCGCACATTTTACAGCATTTTATATTCGTCCTGAATAAGAACAGAATATACCAGAAAACTCCGGATGTAACTCTTATGGAAATTAGCTCATCGTCGTTACCGTCATCATCATCGTTACAATCCACACAACACGAATTGTTTTATGAAATAATACATTTTTGCATGTCAATGAGCATGATCATAATAATAATCATAGTCATCATCGGCACAATAAAAAATAAAAAAAGATAACTGTACAGCAACCAGATCAAAGAAAAGCTTAATACTTCGTTTGAATAATGTCTGTGCTACTGGTTCTGCCGGTTGCTTAACAGGACTGGCTCTTACTTTTTACTTTACTCTTACCCTTCCTTTCACATTTGTGCTACCTCTTTTTTATCTTTTAAATTGATTTGCTGCTCAACCCTGCTGTCATTTTGTTTGATAAAGAAAATTATATATTTTTACTGCATAATATATCAACATGTTTAAAAGCTTTACTACTAATTGTACGCAGTTTGTTATTTTACAAGTACCGCCTTGTATAAAGTCAGTATAGTAAAACATTCATTTTCTTGAAAGAGGTACCAAAGTATTATGCGATTCTTAAGGAATGTGAACTGCATAACACTTTTTTTCATTCTCCTTTCGATTTCTTTTGTATCAGAATGACAGTTGCTTCCTAACTCAGCAAACCAATAATAATATTATCTATGATGATGATGACCCTCTCGGCTAAAAAACGGACTGTCACCCTTTTCTAAAGAGTTTATTAGTAGCAGGTAGTTTTTTTTTACTCGTCAGCCCAATCCCTATGACACATAAATTGAAAATAACATTGTTTGTAAGTTATACTACTTCATGTTCTAACACTTTACTTTTTATTTTTAGTGCAATCATTTCATAAAAAAATATTCTGTTATCAGTGGAATGGCCAAGAAAAAACCTTTTTTTTGTGCTGTAAAATACCTTGCTTCCGAATTCCAAATCTATTGACACTTGACGGTCTCGCTTCACTAATATGAAATGACACATGCAGAAACAAAGTCTTTTTCTGTCATAAAAAACGGTTGTCGCGTAGTTGTACGAAACATGACACTTGTAAAAGAACCACCTTAAAGCTCTCAACAGTGCATTTCACTTATTGTGAGCAGAAGAAAAAACCGGAACCTATGTTTTCCCAAAGAACTTCCAAAGAATTGTGTACCATATACCACCATCAAAGATACCCTGTCGTATGTAGGAGTGGCTAAAAGGGTTTCAATTGTTGTCATTTGACAGGAAAGAAAGACACCGGTAAAGAACATAAAATGCTCAAATCTATTTCTGAGGATGTACAGGAGTAGCAGGATTAAAAATATGATATTAGAAAATTGTACGTATGAGACGTAAAAGACGTGTTATATGATATGGTATATCCTTTCCTTTTCTTGCGATAGGGTTTTCTTTGGGAAAGGGTCGGGTGCTAAAAGTTCACAAGAAATTTGTTGCCGGTTTCATGTTAGGGACACCATTTAGCTAAACGTTGTAATTCATCTGAAAAAAAAATGTCTTTTGTCCTTTTTTACATTTTGTGTCATTTTAACTACTCGCCGAGTAGCAACGGGATAAAATTAGATGTACAACATGAGAGGAAAATGAATTGTTTAAAGCTTTTTTGCCTTTATGTTCATATAAGTCCTATTTACTTTCTTGTCAATAACGGCTACTAATTTCAAGGGTCTTTTTGACAAAAATCTTATTTTTCAAAATGTTACAATAGAACTCTTACACAAAATTATAATACAAGTAGTTCACAGGAAATTTTATTCTAGTGAATTAAATTAAAGTCATTAGTTTTAGCTTTTTCTTCAGATTAACTTTCCTCTTCCAACGGTCTCAGTTTCTAGTCCAACAGGCAATCATTCTGGAGGCCCGTCTTTCCGAGAATCTTTTTGAACAATCTGTATAGAATCCCGTAGGTCACAAAAAGCGACGATTATTATGCAACTTGTCAAAAATGGTTTTTTATTTAAAACTATGCATGCATGAATCTTTGACCGCCCATTGGGAACTTCAATACGGATCTTATATAGATGGATGCACATTTCTCTGTCTAGATATTTCCAATTAACACTCACAGTCATTCCATATGTCACATTTTGCCGTTTCGCTGTCATCTTAAAGTAAAGAATATCTTTAGAACAATAAGAAAAAGAAGAAAGACGACTGATATAAAAATAAGTAGACAAATTATGCAAACTGCTGTCATACGGTTTGGTTCTCACAGTCAGAATTTTCTAGTCCAAAAACGTTACTTCAAACTTGATCCGAATATTTTTTGGGAATCAACAGTCATACATTCTGTGCAAAGTTACATAATGGACTATGAGAAGAAACAGGTGGGGTGTTAAAAAATGTATGGAAAGGGAATCTGACGTTTTTTTCATGTGAAAAATGTAATTCAGGAAGTTCATTAGCGGTACATCGTGTCTATTATTATCATCTGCTTGTTCATCGTGACAGGCAAAAACCCAAGGTGTATATCATTATTATAACATTTTATTGTACTACCACCATTCAGTTTTCTGCCTGTTGGCAATATTCTGCAAAAGCATCATACTTTATACATATATGTGCACTCATTACTATACACATAGCGTTCAAAATCTCAGTCCTTGTACCAACACAAACACTGCCAAATGCGCATGTTCCTTAAAGTTGGTATAAGTATACGGGTGTTCAAGTGAGCGTACTTTCACATCATTATGAGGCGAGCTCCATTAGTCCGAATCTTTTTTCTCTCGTTTTTTACACAGAAAACAATGCTTTTTGTTGAAAGTTTTTGGATGAAACGCCATGATTTCATTACTCTGTAGTTGCAAATACATTTTCAAACAGATTTTTTTGGGATTTCTATCAAAACCATCAAAACCTTTTTCGTGTAAAGTAGCATGCGGTACCTACCCACATTCCTATGGTTGCTTTTGATGTAAAAACCAAAACTATCACATCATCAGATTTTTCGTTCTCATTCATTCAAAACAATGAATTGTGTGTTCGGGAAACGGAAGCGGGAAGTATTGCTATGCATTTCTCTCTTGATTGGTATACGCATACTTAAAAAAAGAGAAAAAAATCCCGTTGGTTTTTATTATGTTTTGATATATAAAATCTAGATTAATGGTCTGCCAGAGAATTATTATGTGTATGTTTTCAAATAAATGTTTCAACTTGCCTGTTGAAAACCAACAAATTTTTACAATCCAAAAAACCGATCATCGCAACATTGCATGGTTTATTACTCTCTCGTGTACACATTCACTAAAGATGAGCATCGGATTGTATAACGTCGTCATGGATGACATGACGAGGTTTAATATTTGCTCAAAAGAATATCAAAAGAAAAGTGAAAACTTTTGCACGTGTAAAATAATCATCAGAAATAAACCGTTAATATAATAAAAAAAACTGATCTCAAGTAAAAATAAATCCAATTTTTTTATTATTATTCCTTATATTGTTTTAAGGTGGTTGAATTTAACGATATACATTAATGGTGTTCCAGTTGAGGAACAATTTCAACACATTTTGCAGCTTTTACCTATAAATCATCAAATCAGATCATCTTTTTCCCAACTGACAGTTACACGATAATTTTCTAAGTAAAAGTAAAGTGTAAATAGGTTTTATTATTTGCTTTACAATATTCCGTTGAAAGCATACACATTTTATATGCTCACCAGTTAAGAAAAGAATATAGTCAACATTTATTTATTTAATACTGACAACGTCAACGTTTTCCCCATGGCTCTCTGGTAGCATGACAGTCAATTCGACTCGACTTGATCATCGTCGTAACTACGTGCAAACAGGAAAATGTGCAAGTTCATGATCACATCATTATTGTTACATAAGTAAAAACTTGAGCGTGTCTCTGAAAGAGAAAAAGGATTGAAGGGAGAATAATAGTGGTGGAGAGAGAATAGGTAACAATGAACTCGCTGATTTCGTCGACAAAGCACACACACAATACATAATACTCATTTACTGTATAGGATATAATATAATGATGTGAGTGTGTACAGATATATCAAATGACTTACATTACCATTGTTATATATTTATTCTTCCTCGTGATTCTAGTTATATGGTGGATGGCAGAAATAATAGGACAAGCAACAGTAATGGTTGTAGCAAAAAGTTTCGTATTTATATGATGATTATATATTCTGTTTTTTTCGTGTATAGCATACCTGTTGTTATGACTATGATGATGCGGATGATGATGATGATGAGCGACGACGACGACGACGAGGACTGACCGCAGCAGCAATACTTGCATTACGAAAGTAATGTATAATATGTAGGATAGTAACAGGATAAATGCATGCGAGAAAAGAAAAGTTAAACACATACCATGTCATGAAACTTCACGGGTTTTCTGGCGCTGTTTGGTAGAGGAATGTACGTTCCACATTTATGTTGTTGATGATCATGTTTTGCTTTCAAATATACAACGGTTGCCATTTTTCTATTGTGATTATATTTTTTTAACCTGGTTGAAAGTTACATACCAGCCAAGTGGCTGGGCAACAATGCCAAAAGCTTTAAAAAAAACTTTATATGCGTAATATGATATTATGATATAATGTGTGGACATTGTCTGCTGTCTTTTTTTGAAACGTATTTATTTGTTTCGTTCGCATAGTTACTGCATATATAAGAGACCTTTCTTCTGGATGAAGAAGATGCCTATTGTTGAACTTGCACAAACAGTTTACATCATTGCTAGTTAAAAACAAAAGCAGAGTGGTGCTTGATGATGATAATAATAATAGTAGGAAATGTATTATGCATACCTGTTGGATTACTTTGTAGGATGAAAATGATGAGCACTTGGCGTATCGCAGAAGAAAACAAACCCGCTCAACTTGTTTGGGTAGGAGGAATTCACGTTTGGTTAGATTAAATCATATATCATATTATCTTTCTACTTGCAAGAGAGAACAACAATAAAGTGTACTTTGTCTTTAGAAAATGTACTGCTATAGATTATCCTTCAAAGTGAGTTTCAAAAAGTATTCTTTCAAACCTTTCAAAAGTTTGCACACATAGCATTGTATTTATTATGTAAGCTACAAGATCAACTGCAGAAGAAACCGTAAGTACCTTTTCGTTTTACTTTCTGGATGACGATGATGATAGTCTTGCCAGAGTCCAGATTAATTGAGTGAAAATAATTTATTTCGGCCCATCCATACAATGCATGCACGAATGTTTATAATTTAAAAAAATGTATTAACAAGTGTGGAGTGAGCTGTAGAATAGTTTAATGCTTTCCCCTGATTGAAGATCTTTGAACACTTCCTTTTCTTGGGTACCATTTTACGTACGTGTGTGTAGTATTTCTCCAAAGATTATTTTTACTTTCACGCTTCGCCATGCTCTGCCTCTTTATAAATTAATGGGATCAAAAAATGAAATTCAAAAAAATCCCCAAAAATAAAAGTTTCTGGTATTGCGTAAAAAGCTTATCGCATGATTTTTATTAACAACTTGTAATTATCATCTTCTCAGGTTAAAATTTTGTTTTAAAGGCGTGCATGGCATGAAATGAAACTTCTCTGAAATACATTGGCAGCCGTGCAAATAATTGCAGAAAAAATCCATTAACGGAACTTCATCAGCTAGCAGCAGCAGCAGCAGCATCCTTCCTTTACCCATTATTGTAAATATCATTGTTTCACTTTTACAGGTAGATAGCAATTTTTACAAGGATTTTAACAATCTGAACTAACCTCTCTCTCTTCTCACTGTACAAAACTTTCCCAAGTGTTATTTCATTTGCAAAAGGTCTCATCAGTCTCAAGGCAGGTTAATTTTCCACCATTTTATTTCTCTTCTCTCTCTGTATACGATTTTTCCACTTTGATTGAATTTGACTTTTATGGTTTTCCGATTTCAAGTAAACTTTTCTCTCTATTGTACAGCAAACAATGGGAATGACAAGATTATGTAAACATTTAGGTACTTTTGGGTCCATGAATGCAGTCACGTCACTTGTGTGATAAGATGTGATGGTAATGTACCGAAAGATGCAATTCAAAGTATGATTGTTACCATGCATACCACATTCCCTACTTACCTGTCATATGAGAATAAAGGTATACGGTGGAACTAAATCGACAGCGACCCTGAATACAAAAAGTTTTGTTTAAGTAGATGATATATTGCGGATGAAATTATTGATATTATTCGACATAAATAAAACACCTCATGTTCCTCAGCAAAAGTAACCAGCCAGACACTCAAGTAGTCGCATTAGAAATCATTGTTGCATACATTGACGACGTCTGATGATGACTATGCACAAAAAATAATAATTTGTATATTGCTCCAAGTTGAAACGCTACGCTAACCATTAGTAAAAAGTACTTTACACCTCGGATAATAATAGGAATATAAGACTAGCGACAACAAGTAAGTCAGACAGTACATCATCATCATCACCACACCACCATCCTATCATCCACAGCCATCATGCCAATGACCTTCTGTGGAAATCGAAATGAAGACGAGCCTTCATTTTTCTCATTCATGCCAAGCTGTTGTGAGTTGAGGATGCACATACAACAACTATATTTTATAATCCTCCTCATTTTCATCGTGTGGCTAGCTGTATTTGTTGTAGGAACTGACTCTGCCTGGTTGGCTACCATGCATTTTCGTCATACGATCAAGTAATACAGTAGCATCAGTCTTTCACAATGTTTCATATAATGACAATGTTTTGCGCTGGGCTTTTACGTTAGCAAAACCATAACATTACACGTGTGTACTTGTTGAGTTACTAACCCTTTATCCATAATCATAAAAAATGAAAAATTGATCAAGCCGACTTTCTCTACCGTGATATTACTCTAATCCATCATATAATTTTTTGTCAATATTTATTTTTTGCCTTGCATAGATTTTTGCTACAGCTCCAGAAGTACATAGTTGAACGTATTGCATAAAATTCACAAGTTTGGGGAATAAAAGATATGCCAAGGTGTATAGGTATTTATTATTATTATATAATTGTAGCAGGTAGACGGATCTTAACAAAAGGAATACATTTTGTCAGTCACTGACTGACGATGAAAGGAAGAGAAGAGGGAGGAAAGACCTGATACAATGAGACAAGTATAAGTCGGCGTCTGCAGTCGCCAGTGCTGACATGTCAGCACAAGCCGCGATGAAGATATAATAACCACTTTTGTATACAAGTGTATGAAAATATGCTTTTAGTATTGCAATTTTTTTTATTTTAGGTTTCTTATGAAATTAATCTGATATAGGTATAAAATAGGGACTTGCAGCAATAGAATAACTTTGTGTGCTAAAAATAACATCAAGAGACTTTTCTACCTGTCGTACTGATTATTATGTGCAGTGAGTACAATACGTAAATTGCAATACTGCCATTCAATCTAGCCCCATGAAGACGTTATAGAAAGAGGCTCTATTTGCAGAATGAAAGCATGGCTCTTACACAGGAATAAAATTCTTGTGTAGAGTGAACGTCTAATGATCTGACGCTCTTTTCAACGAGAAAATAATGCACTTTTCTTCTCAGCATCTGTCCTCTGTCATCACTGGTGGTTCCATAGAAGTGAAGACACATTCATTTGTTCCTTAGGAGGATGTTACACCACATTATCAAACGTCAACCTTTACGCAGCGCTTGCACATTCAGTTTTCAGCAGTCTCTCCCCATGGCAATTGCATTGCCATGCCTTCGATTGGT
This sequence comes from Coecobrya sp. COE2, assembly GCA_027743765.1. Taxonomy (NCBI): domain Eukaryota; kingdom Metazoa; phylum Arthropoda; class Collembola; order Entomobryomorpha; family Entomobryidae; genus Coecobrya; species Coecobrya sp. COE2. The sequence continues at coordinate 10,968 of JAHZMV010006544.1, forward strand.
TATGCATTTAATACGTTGCTTACATAATGCTAATATGCAGAAAATGCTTTGTTGTATGCAATGTCAAATGTGTTTCACTATACGACTTTCACTAGAATTTGTCATCGATAATGGGTACGAAATTATGAGAATTAAAATAAATCCGAAATGTGATTTTCCTGATTCATTTTTACCTTTAAAAACCAAGCGTACTTATGAAATCTGAAAGTAAGCACCTGAAAATTTGTGTTTAAAGATGGTCGAAAGAAAAAAAGCGAGGAGCGTATCCTTTCAAATGAATGTGATATACCTACACGTCTGTTTTGTTTAAAAGCGTAAGCATAATTTTCGTTATTTTCGTCATTGCGTAATTTCATCAGACTCTTTTTTTCAGCCTACATGCCCAATTATTGTATAAAAATTTATAATTATTACAATTTTGTATAACGAGAAAACATTGCATGAAATCCTAATTAGGATCCTATGAAAGATACTTAAGACAGGTATTATTTGAGTCCGTAATATTCAAAGTATAAATACCAGCTTGAGAAAAAGAATCTTCCTCCCGAATCAGACGTTATGATTATCTGATGTAGTAAATAGAAAACTCTGCTGTAGTTGTTGTAGCTTTCTTCATATATACAGACAGTTCATCATTTCCGCCAGTGACTGCAAGCACAGTTAGTTTCAACACTCGTTCTGCGTATGTACGTTGAGAGAGTATCGAGCGTGAAAAGGAAGTTTAAGGACAAACCAGGAAATGCAAGGTTTTATATAATATTATGTGTATTTTTACCAGAAAAAACGTACATTACGTTGATGTAATCATTTTAATCTATGTAAGGTAGGGAAAAGTCGGTTTGGCGTGAAGAGAGAAAAAACCACTTTTCATTTTGCATCGCACACAGCATTATCATATAGCCTCTTTTACAAAATAAAAGTGTAATCTGCGACGGAAAAATACTCTGTGCAAGTGTATTTTACGTTCTTATAATGGAAAAAGAGAATCTCTACTATTGCGTTCTTTTTGAGGGGGTGGTAAATTGCAAAGGATATATATTTTCTGTAAAGGAATTTCATGGGTAGAGCCACAGCAGCGTTTCTTTGCACGCTACAGTAAACATGCAGTAGGAAGGAAGAGGCTGTAAAAGTTGTAGGGACAGGGGGTGGCTTTTTTATGATTCTCTCCGTTCGTTCCTCGTTTCAGTATTACGCAAATGGAAGTATAAAAACTTTTCTATCGGGAGGATTGTATGAAATGAAACATTTTGAACCAGAGACATGCGTATCTACACGTAGTATGCTTGATTGGCCTCCGCTTTGAGTTCATCCCTTGTTTGTACTGCTGCGGTTTTAGTAAGCCTCTTCTCTGATGAAGGAAGAAGCAACCGAGAGAGAATCTGATTCAGAGGAGAGGAGGAGGATTCCTTTACGCTTAGTTTGCTGAGATTTTCTATAGGGCATTTGCATCTAAATTCTTGTGGCTCTTTTCAAGAGAATAAGCGCAATATGCTTACCAAATTCTATAAAATCGGCCAATGACTGCAAACAGACGCTGCACGAGCCAGTGTACCAACAGTAGTAGGAAGTTAAAGCATAAACAATATAATATAATAAAAAAATAATAAAAATAATATGCATGCTTTTGTATGACACAAAGATTAATTAGCTGGTTACAATGATGCAAAAAATTGAATGGAGTAAGGCATGTATTGGCTTTTCATAGAAAATTGTTAGGGAATTGTTATGACGTGTCCAGTACAAGCACGTGCGTAACTAAAATATCAGGGATTGGAGAATGTGCGAAACTTACAAAGTGGATATTCAAAGGTGGAAAGAAACGAGAAAAAAACATATTAATCATGCATTACCGTTTGAACTGGAAATGAAGCAACATTTTTCGCGTTAAATCCGCCTAGTACAATCTGTCTCTGAGGAAACGACGGAGACGCATTTTTTTGGGCGTTTTTTCTTCTTCCCATGAATAAATACATGTTTATGCTTTTAGCGCATCAAAATTGATTTCATAAAAAGTCCATAGGTCGCTCAAAAATGATCTGATCCTGCGCACCAAAAAGACTCTGCGCAGAAAGCATACTTTTTTGACACGTTTGTCAAAGTATTTAAATTCATTGCTTTTACTAGATCGTGATTCATGATAAATTGGGCAGAAAAGTACAGCAATGGTTTGTATGGACCAAAAAAGTCGCAGTGGAGTGTGTGGAATATGTTTAAATTGTGAAGAACTAGAACACCCAGAGGGCTGGAAGGTACATACTTACATACAAAACCGACCTAAATGCTATATGCATGGCAGGGAAACAAAGTGCATTAAAACAAGCAAAATACTCAACCCAATATCAATGAGTGGAAAGGGTTGAAACAGCACAATAATATGCTGCACACTCTACTGCTGGATGCACTGTTTAATGGTACAACTAACAGAGCAACAATAATACCTGAACGTGATAAACGTAAGGTGGTTGAAATATAAGAATGCATTATCCTTTTGGAATAACGTTAGTGTTGCACAGTGTGCAAGACACATAGAATACCAGAGAGAGATACCTCTTGTCATTTTACTGACGACACACCACATCTTTCCCATATAACGTGAAAAGGTATCAGCCCAGAGCAGCACTAACTTCAATCAAGCCGTAGAGCAAAAAAGGTTTTAAAAATGTCCATACTCACTCTCGACGTTATTCTAATAACAAAAAATGATAAGGTATATCAAGATATTCTGATTGCAGACATATATAATATACATATATGCTTACCTGGATTCATTTAAATAAACTTGTATTACACGTACACGTTCATATAACATACATCCGCATATCATTATCTGGGTAAGAATCATTCAGTGCTCTTACTTAACTTGAGAGTTGAGACGATAGGGTAATGCAGTGACGTCTGCTCCATGGTGATATGGTGGGTAGTAGTGTGTTGGATTTTTTGGATAGGTAAAACATTTTATTTTTTATCTATGGGAGCACCAGCAGCAACAGTATCAGTGGATGGGACGATTTATTTCCATTGAGACTGGTAAAATTGTTTGTGTGAGTAGAGGAGAGTGTGATGATGATGCAGGTTCTCCATTGTGTGGACCACGGTGGTGGTGGTGGTGCTTTTGCCTCGGGAGATAGAATATGTACACGTATGGATATATGGCAAATGCAATGAAAGATACACACATGAGCGTAATGATGAGGCTTAAGCTAGCGGTGGTGGTGGTGGTGGTTTTTGTCCAAAAAGCGTATAACGAAAATGATGAGCGAAGGGGGTTGGACTAACTGTTAGCCTTGGCCATGAATTCCTACCTGTTCAGTTTCATCCTTGGCAGTGGACGGAATAGCAGGATCTGTATAAGATAACACTACTAAACTTACTCTCTGCTCAGCCACCAGCATCATCATCATCACCTCCACCACCTAGCTTTACCAAGCATCGAAACTAGACTTAAAACACACTGTATGTCAGATAATATGCTTTATATAGAGATAGAAAGAAGACCATATATTATGATTATTATAAGCTTAGTACGCTCTTTTACCTCTTCTCTCAATGTAGAGATATCCCGATACAAAAATATATAATAAAAATCATCCAGCCATGCTTACATACTTTTACTACTACGGCTCTCCTCTTCTACTACCAACACTGTTATTATTATTACTGCCGTAGGACTTGTTGTATCTCTTCTCTCCAATTCCTATCTTCATACACATTCATTTTCATATATACCCGTTTCACACTCCCTTATATATCCAATACATTCTTCTACACAAAACCATGTCTTATTATTATTGTTATTATTACTGGGCAAAGGAGAAGAGCTGTAAATGCATTTTCAGGTATAACAATATCATTATTGTTACATCCACAGCATAATATACAGCGAGTTGGATGGAACCGAAAGAGAGAAGAAACCTCACTCACTCATTTAATTGTCAAGCTAGAGAAAGAGGAGCGGAGAGAGAATTTTTGTAAAGCAAAAGGGAACAGGATTAGTTGTACTGCAGCAGAGGAGACGAGGGATGCTGATGATAAGCCTTCTTTCCTCACTGTCTGTCTGAGTATTACTTTTACACCCTGCATTGTTGCATGTCCATTAGAGGTACTGGTAGTAGTAGTAGGTGGAACACTGACGGTGGACGGTGAGGGCCTACGAGTTTTAGCTACCTTCTGGTTAGAACCGTTTTCTCACACAGAAACATACAAACTTGCAGCGAGGAGAGACGGTCGTCGTGTACTCCATGAAAAACAGGTTTTTTTCTCCTCTTTCATACAATCTCGGTATAAACACACGGACCTCTCAGAAAAATATAATCTATTTTTGTCCTCGGTTGTTTTAGTGATTTTTGTTTCTTTTTTATATATGGGTGTACTTACTTGAAGTAAGTTTTATAAAGTGAGTTTTCTATGTAATAGTTTTCAGGAAAAAATACTGTGTGACAATCATTTTAGAGTAACTGTAATCATGAATACTGAAGGTGGAAACGTGAGGAATTATGAATTTGTGATTACTCAAAAAAGAAAGCATGTTGGTTGCTTGTTGGTATAGCGACGTGTGAGGAATAATGGACGATAAGGCTATATATGTGGACAATTTTTCTAAGGATTAATAGTCTCGTGATTGTGAAGACAATTGAAATCGTATGGATTAATTTAGTGTTTTAGGAGTAGGATTAGTTTATTTAGTGGAATAACTGTCTAGTGTGAAAAAGTACTGTTTGTTAGTACAATTTCTGGGAGTAGAGTTAAGCAGTGTGCTTTGAAGGATTATTGATGAATAGTGTTTTCACTTGGATTCTGACCAGAACACAGATTCAAAATGCCTAAAATCTTTTTGATCAAGAACCGGTTGCTTCAGCAGCAACAAAGGCTGCTAGAAACTACCAAGCAACTAGGGGAAGATTTGGATGATCATGAAATTGAGAGTGGACATCATAACTCACAGACTGGTTGTAAATCCAGCTCTCCAGTTCCGCAAACCGCTCATAGATACACGGATGATTACATCAAGAAGCTGATAAAGCCAAGACGGCTGGACTCTTTGGATATTAGCAAAGCGAGACGAGAGGAAATTGATTTGGACCAGGACAGCTCTGATGAGCCTCTTTCATTAGTCGTCCATCGAGGTAAGCAGAGAGAAAAAAACCTTTTTAATTAAACTCTCCCTCTACTTTACTCTCTCTATAACGGCAACATGGACTTTTAAACATTTATAAAAATATGTATATATATATTTGTTGCGTGTATGAAAAAAAACTTTTGCAAATAAACAACAAATAGGCATACAAACAGGTCTAAAAATTTGTCGTTGTAAAAATAACGTGAGAGGTATCCAGCCCACTTGTTGCACAATAAAACAGCAAAGCTCTCCAACAAAAATAACCTTGAACCGTGCTAGATTACATAAAACATTTAACATAGTAGGATTTTTGACTTGATGAAAAGTGAAACGTATACAGATACACGAGCGCTGGAGATTTTTTTTCTCTCCAGGATTATATGGTTGATGGGATAAGGATACTAATAAACCTGGTGCTTATCAGTCTTTCAATCTTTTAGTAGCTGCTTTCATTAGATTTCCTGATTCAAACAGAAGCCGTCTATATGGTTTTACCTGCTTTTAACTTTTTCGTCTGTTGCATGCAAAAAAGTGTACCAGAGTGGGCTTGTTTTTGGCTTATCAGTTTTCAAGTAGGGAGATGCGTTGGTCATGCAGTGACGCTTTAAATTTTTGGAAAATTGGGCTGAGGGTGCTGGCTAGAAAAGTTTTGTTGATTATGACGTACAAGAATCAACTTACGACTAGGAGATTATTTAAAGGACATCAAGTAGATCTTTATTTTTCTTAAAAGTGTACGCACACACATGAACCCACCAAAGCGGCACATCCTGTACAGTTTCCATGACATCAGAGTTCGTTCTATGATACAACTGGACAGAGTCCAAAATAACTCTAGTTTATTCCAGGATCTTTGAATACCTATGTACATTTTCGAAATTCCGTATCCGAATTTCATGCAAAGCTTTTGTTGACATCATTAGGGCTCATCAGCATGTCATCATAATCATACACAACTAATCTTTTTTGAAATAGTTTTCCTTGAGATTATATATATTCCAAAGAAAATGCATAAAATATTTCCAACAATTTCAAAACTTGTAATTCCAGTGTAAGCTCTCGGTTTGGTGTGATTTTTTTGAAGGAAAACAGTGGCAGAAACAGGAACTCTCCGATGTATCTCATTCATCACAATCGTACTAATCTTGTCATTGTTCAAATCTGTTTCAAACATGAGGTTTTTAAAACAAGTGCAAAAAATGCTCATTCTGTTTCACATCACCTCTCCTTTCTCTCCTCCACACCACCGCTGAATCTACTATATAGAAAGATTTTGCCCATAAAATTCACAAAACTTGAACATGAAAAGTGTTTTTATGAGTACGATATAAAATTAACAAATGTTACATAAACTTATGCAATCGTAATGATAATAATAAAAATCTGGCAACCAAATTTTTTTGCTATCTTTTGCAGAAATAGCACATTAGTGAAGAATATATTTGTTTTAAAAAGCATTACGTTACGTGTGTGGTATTCCAGAGGTAAAATTCACATTTAGTAGGCATCTATATTGAATCATCCCGGAGATGAACCAGGATGTTCTAAAACAAGCTAACTGAATATTTTATACAAGTTGGGTGAGATAAGTACATAAGTAGCAATTTAACAGTCCGATCCGAACTGGAACATTTTTATGGTGCGTGTAGTAGCAATTACTTGATAAAGCTTAATGTAATAATTTGATACACACGGTTTTAAGAATTCCATCAGGGAAACCATAGACAAATGAAAGAAAGTGGTTATAAGCAAATGGAGAGCAATTAAATAAATAAATACCGCGTACGTACTTTGGGACGAACGACGACGACGGCGTTGATGATGATGCTAGTTATGGCAGTAGCATGAAACTGTTTACAAGTTATTTGCTTACCAAGGTGAAGTTGTCTTGGTTAGTGCCTTCTGTCTGGTTCCTTTTACGATGTAAAATATGATGATGATGATGCTTCACCGAGCGTTGCATTTACGATAGTTGAAATTCCCATCATAACCGTCGTCATCTACCTGCCTTACATCACTTTATATACCTGCATAATAATAATATTGCCATTATAACCATAACACATAACATGTTTGCCATTATTATTGTTATCAAAGTTATTCCTGAACTTGAACTCGATCCTTTTATAAAAAATACAAACTAGAAATAATATAAAAATTTTCATAGGATGATTATTATCGTGGTAGGTATCATACCAGCGTATATAATTATTTGTTGCACACAGTTACTTTCAGCTTCATGTGCAGTTCATCATTTTTCTGCAAACGCTGATAAATACTCAACTTACCTAATATGTTTACGTACTCAAATACAGTAAGCAGTATAATTCTCCAGGGAAATAGATACCTGTATTACCATAATTACATATAATACTGGAGAGATGTTATTCAGAAACGATATTTTATTACATAATCATTTTTTTACTTGAAACAGTAAAACAACAAAATACTGATAATATCTAGACACGTTAAATCATCTTTCGTAAATGTTTTCTTCACTTTTGTGGATTTTCTAAAAATATAAACGTATTTACTAGCTTACATGACGAGTTGATAAGTTTAAATAGACAAATTATTCATTCATGTTGTCACTTTGAGTAAGTCAAAGCTTGCAAAGTATTCTTTAATTAGCACGTATACAGAGCAATTTAGATGCATATACGATCCTGAATTAGTTTTACACATGCACACCACTGACAATGATGACATTCAACTGCCAATGAAAATTAAAGAGCTTCTTTTTTTACTGCACGCAACTACCAGGCTTATGCCGTTGCGCTGGAGAAATATTATAATAATGGTCTAGTAATTCACATCTCTCTTGCCGTTCTTCACATTACTGGCTATGGCTGGTCATTTATGTTAATGTGCCAAAAAAATTTTGTACACAAAAATGTATTTATTGTTCGTCACTCACGTGCTTGCATTTGTGTTTTTTTCATTTTCCCAAGCCAACTTATAACACACATCTGTCTAAAATATTCAAACTGTACCTGACTCCCGTTTTCATTAATATTCATCCATGAATTGGCGTTTAAAAATAGCTGGCGACTCAATTATGACCAGATTTTGTGTGTGGAAAAACTAGACAAAAGCGCAATTTCATCGATTTCGCATCTATTTTTTTCACTAACGATGCAACGACGTCATCATCGGTCCATTCCGTAATGCTGCATTTAAATTCACTTGCTATTCATTTCTACCTATGCAAATATTTTTGCATACTTTTTCGATATTCGTATTCCATACTTCTGGGGAGTCTAGACTTTACACGATAGAATAAATTGTAGAATCGATCAGTTTCAAAAAGTTAAAAGTCATACGGTACGTTGGTAATGGATCACGCCATGATCATCATGATACACCGTTGTCAAGTATGTAATGTAATAACTCTCTCTCTCTTTCTGGTCCTTTTTTTCTTTCTGAATGATTGAACAAATTATTGAATCAAAGTTTATTATGGGAACCGCCAACGTAATAATGTAAATTGCATGATATTTCATACAGAAACAAAATTACTTTTCCCATCCTTTTCCCATGCCGTGATTTTAGTATTTAACGGTGTTCATACCGGAAATATACATACATGGTATACGTATATAAAATAGCACGCATTTGTACATGATTACTTAACTTAATGACATAATAGCTTATGCAAACATTTTTATAATGGTCTGATGGGGTGAATAAGAAAAAACAGAATGACTTTGACATTATTGACATTCAAAGATACTGCAGGAGGAAAATACAAAGTTTAAAAAAAATTATTCCCGTGTGTAAACACCATTATATATTTTATTTATTATTTCATACATACAAATATAGAGTTCTCAAGGATATTCTATGAATTAGTCGTAAGTATTCATAACTTGAAACAAAATTTGTACATCATATAATAATATTCGTACAAAAAAGATTTTTTTTCCTGAAAGAAAGATCCTCCACCTTTTCTTGTCTCATCTCAAATTACGGCATGTTTTGTTCTCTGCTTTTTTTCCTCCTCACAATAACAATTGAATTCGTCCATCCACTTACCTATCCCCGTCCAATTCACAATGAAGAAATGATGATGATACCACCCACAGGAGTAATAGAACCTAAATGGAACAATCGTCATTTTTATCCAGATGAGATGAATGTATGACAAAAAAGCTCATTAGCACAACATCGTTTATGAAAGATAAAAAAATGCGTTTTATATTATCATGTAGTATGTATAGTAAAACTAGTTGGTCTGTGTAAAACATTTTTGTACATGCAACAACAACAAATGGAAATACGAGAAGAAATCTCGGGAAGCTCCTTTGAAGGAAAAGTAAAGAAAGATGCCCATTTCCAGTTTCATTTGAAGGAGAGAGCAAACAGTTTTTTTTGTGAATGAAATGAACAAACGGCAATCTCAAGGTACATTAGATATCCTTGATCATCATCTTCATCACAGATGTTTGCTTGTATAATATGCAGGTGTTTGGAATAATTTTCTCTCTCTCGATTCATGATGGTTCTCACGGATTGAAACCGTGGGTGTGTGTAATGCGAGTATGTATTCCATAGGAACAAAATTGTAATCGGATATGTGAAAATCCCAGGAAGTTCAAAGATGAAATCAATAATAATTATCATCCTTTTTCATTTAGTTTTATCCTTTTTGAATATTACTCCATTTCCCGTATAATAAACAAGGCACCAGGAAACTGTGTGTGTGGATTCGTCATGATCGACCAAATTTATTTGGTTCACTTTAAACCAACGGTATTTGCCTAATTACAATGAAAAGTGCATTTTTGTTTTAAACTGCTAATAAATATTATCTCAACCCCAACTCTGAAAACGTACCCGACCAAAATGCAAAAAAATGTAGGATGACTTGTTTTTATATATTCACTGCCCTTTATATCGTCTGCTTATTATTATTACTACTCCATTCCACCACCACACTGGTTTTCATGTCTCGACAGCGTGCAAAAGGTAGCCATGCATGGAGGATTCCATATAAAACAACTATATATACAGCAGCAGACAACAGTCGAATTTTATACCTGTACTTGCCGTTTTAATGATATCAGCGAGAGAATAAAACAGAAAAACTACCTTTACTGGTTAAACCAACGCAAAAAAATCATGGAACGGGTTACTTTCAAGTTTTTAACATTTCACTCTCACTGAACAAAACCGCATTTCTTCAAGTAAGACAATGCTGGAATCCACACTACTGTTGTTGATGCATTCCAAATCTTTTGTGTATTATCACTTGAATGCCTCTACCTACGCTCATCCTATTATATATGTACCTATATATTCACATATAAAATAAATATGTAATCATGATAATCTTGAAATTATACACTTGCTTTTCCATTGTGTTTTGTTACCTTTTACTTGAATGTTATTATTGCGGTTCTACAACATTCAAAATTACTGTGTAACTAGCACAATATAGTGGGAATGTAGTAGTGGGCAAGAAAAAAATAATCCAGGCTCTTCCAACCATTTACCAGCAAAGAAACATTTTGCTGTAATTGTATGAGATTGTTAGCTGATTGTTATCCGTAATGTTTGATACTGCTACCTCGCTTCAGAAAAAAAATTCTATGCAACAATACACCCATTTTCATCAAAGTGTTTATAGAACGAAAAAAGAAGGAGAGAAAAACCTGCTGGCTGTGTATATGAAAGAAATAAAAAAAATCTGTTGGGATTTCATTAATAATAGCTTTATATACCTGGTACGCACGATATTTTTCTGATGACGAAGATTATCCACAGGTTTTCCTCGCGGGACTGCACTCGCTCTTACATAAGTTTGCATAATATAGTGTTGATAGATGGTAAATTTTACGGTCCAAGTTTCTAAAGTACCTGCCTACTCACCGCCACCACACTACCATCACTTGATATATTTCTTCATTTTTTTCCATTCACTTACTGTCGTCAACAACAGTATCATTTCATCGTACAAGTGGGGATTTTTGCAAGAAAAAGGGATTTAAGCGGGGAGGCAGGATTTTCTGTTCACTTTTCACACAACAAGAAAAAGGAAAATGGAAAAAAAATGTCGAGCGAAACAAACTGCAATGTACGACGTACATATTACATTTTATATACGTTGTTGCATGAATCATGCGCACCACAGTATATATTTTTTTCATGCTTTATGCACACACTTTTAAATTTGCAGCAAAAGTCATCATTATCTAAATCCGTTTTCTTCTTCTGCCTTGTTCCGTTTCAAGCGCAGGATTCCTGTTGTTACCCATTTTTAAATTGTTCGAAGAAATAGTATTTAGCATTTATATTTACATGTCTACTCACATCCATCCTTTTTCCTTTAGGAAGCTAAAATGCATCCATATATTATCATTTAAGCAAAAACCCATTTTCTACGTTAAACTCTAAAATGTGCATGCCACTGTAAGTTTTACTGTTTTTTAACGATTCATTAGAATATGCACTCGGTTGTAGTCCATATGTGACGCAACAAGTAGTAGCAGGAATTGTAGCAAGAGGTAAAATTGCTGAAAATTATTTGAAGGAATCGCTTATTAGAGCAAACTTGTGATGCCGTTGATGCCCCAGTAGTCTCCTAATATACGTACATGGTAATGTTGAGGATGAATAGGAGACACACTCCTAGCACTGATTCTCCAAACAAGTAACGGTCATGACAGGAGATGGGTATATAGGTTTCATATTTACGGCTAACCCTACTTGTTTCGCTCTTGCGTGCAGGTATTCTTCATGATCATCATACTATGTATGTACATGTTTCTCATCTTTGTCATAACCATCAGCATCATCATGATTGTATCTCCATGAGGTTCTCCAATGCGCATGGTAACTTTTTACCTTCGTGGACGAGAATGCATGTTTGAATCAACGCTTGAAAATAAACCGTAATAATAAAAAGGAATGGAAAGGGTACAAATGTGTGTGTATGCATGAGCGGCGAATGAGTAGTGAATATTTTACAGTGTTACATGGAGTTTTGCTGCTGCTGTGGCGCATATCACCCACCAACGTGTCTGTGTTCAGAGTTTTTATACACAGTTTCTAAGAAAGGAGTACCGTGGCTGAGAAAAAACGAATGGACTGCCTCAGGCACTATTTTTATTATCCTCCAAGACGAGCCGAACTTGATTTAGAAGAAAAATATATTAGAAAAAAATATTACACTGAAATGGTTATTTATCCGTTGATATGGAATGGTATTGTATATAGGTATACGAAACTGCCAGTTTTATAAACTAATTACGAGTTGTAGAGTACAACAGTGAAGCAATCAAATTGAACAATAATATAAATACATATTTTTTTTACATTGTTTAGCTGGTAAATGGAAATGACAAAAATTCATTTTATACAGCCTACTGATTTGAAATCAATTGGTGGTAATGATGATGACATTGCTATTTACATCATTGCATTTTTATAATTATTTTTTCCGAATTGACGTAAGAAAAGCCAAGTATTGATTTACTCGAAGAGAGTAAAAATGAAGGAATCTAGTCGGACGAGCTATTTAACTTGGTATTTTAGTGTGTAGGATTGAATTCCACTTTTGTTTGTTTGCTTTGAAACAGGTATTGTATGAATATCATTATTAAATATTACGACAAGCTACAGCAGCACAGAGTACAACTAGCCTGACCAGTACTCATCGAATCATGATTAAGGCGGACTAGAACTGACAAACGAAATCAAAATCCTTTCCTGTTTGCCATGCTACCCAGTATAATGTATTGTGTAAGAGCTCCATGAATGTGTCTGTGCACCATGTATTCTGACACACACTCACACAGCTTTCAGTTTTTAACCGTTCGTTTCTTAATGCAACAAACAAGCTCGCTCTCTAGCCAGAAGCGAAATTCAGTCACTACTGCAAATATGGTAGCTGGTTGCTGCTGCAAACAGTTCCCGCTACTCAGCCTAGAATTCTTGATTTTCTGTTGATTGAAAGTGTTGCTGGTGGAAAGGGAGAAACTGGGACCATTAAATAATAAATGCAAGAAAATCCTGTTCCAATCAAACATTTACATATGCATTGCCTTCTTTTAGAGTTTGAATAATATCAGGTAGGCATACACGTATTACAGCGTATTATTTTATATATATACCCAAGAAGGTATCATACGTTGAACACTAATTTTTTTTCTGGTTTTTTAACTTGCTTGTGCAAAACAAATGGCTGTTTTGCTGACGTCTTTAGTCTTGTGAGTTGAGCTCTTCACTTGACCAATATTGTTAGACATACACAATTTAATATTATGTGCATACCTATTATCACAGTGCATACATACCTACTTGATAAATGTTTCATTTTTGTATTTTTGTGTGCAGGTGGATGGATATATAACAATAAATAGCGAGTAGGATTATTATTATTATGGATGTTCATATTTTTTCTAGTTGATAATGTAACAAAAATTTGCAGCGGCACTCATATAGAAAAAAAATCTTGTGATAAAATGTTTAAATATTTTTACGATTTTACTATTGTCACTTAAATTGCTTTTGTTTTTTCTCAACTGGCTTTTGGTCTCGCAATAATTGTGTATAATATTGTTCCAATTGGTTAAAATTATACTATTTGTATAAAAGTTATAAACTTTTAGCATTTATGCATTTATTACAATGCCTAGCGTGACATTTCAGGGTTAGCCATTAAGCTTGACAGTTGTTTCCAGTGGAGCTGTAAGCTTTTTTATGTTGAGGTAGATGGACGTACTACCTCTTTTGTATTGTAACTCAACGGCAGCAAAAACTGTAATTTACGACACACGAGAGAAAAACAGAAAAAAACACTAAATTGAGCATTACTAACTTACAAATTCGATTATTTCATTGCATTATATAGGAGGAAAAGTTCCACCTGGATGAAAATTTGGTTGATTCACTTGAGCATTGTCTTGTGCTTTTAGCACCATCATCATAATCATCAACCATGTTGACGGAGTGAATTACACGATTCCATCATGTTTCATTGTACTGTTCTAAAAGTTCTATGCACCTCTCATCATCATGTAGTTTCATATAGTTTGGTTCTCCACCCCATTGGATTATCATTAATTTCAAAAGTCCAATTCAAACCGCGGCAGCCGTGTCGGAAAACGCTAACAAAACTAAAGATCAAGATATATTACTCTTTATACTAGCACGGCATCACCGTAGATAATGGCGATACATTATTAGCTGATGCGTAGCAAACAAACAAATAACTACTCACTCTCGGTACTATCGCAAATTTCAAAGAATGGCAACTCTGAGTTTGATAAATTGCAAAGAGCTCTCTCGCTTCTCGATTATGCTCTATACCTTTACTAAACCAATATAGAAAAATCCAAATGGCAAATAATTTTTTATAGCCATTCCTCCATGTTAGTACGATCAGTAGGGTGCATTTTGTCTGTCTGGCTTAAAAAAAGTGATACCGATGATACAATTTTAAATCAACAATCAAACGATCGGTATGCTTCGTTCTCTGAAAAAAAAACATCCCATCAACAACCTTAAACTTGACACAAGGTTATTATTATTTAGTTGATACCTTACATTTTAGATGGTTGTTAGTAGGAAACAATTGAACTTCATTTTCCCCCTTGACATTGACATTGTGAATCTATTGCAATTTAGTTTTTAGTTTAGTCCTGTATTTAGTTTTTGATTAGCAAATGTACAAGGTCTCTTGCTCACTTTTTGTTTCAACAAAACTGTGGTGAAGCAGGATGTTTCAGAGAGACTGAAATAGAGCTATTTATGTGCTACATGTATTGATTTATGGCTAATAAAATGCATTTTTTGCCGCAACAATTTTTATTGACGTGTTTTATGTATGTTAATATATCAGAGTTTATCTACACCTTACAAATTTCGCTGGACAAACATAAAAATGTAATAGATGCAAAATGCAAACTGTCGAGGGAGCATATATTTTATATATATTTTTAGTACATTGAAACATGTAATATAAATGCATTTATTGTTGATGATAATCAAAAAAACCAAAAGAACAATCAGGCATAAATGTACGGCAAACCTTATAGGGTATGGTGTTATGTCATTAATATTACATTGAGAGTAGTACAGGTAGGTCGATATTTTTTTCTCTTAAGCATTAAATATTCTTGCAAACTTAGAAAGAAAGCGAAATCATCTACCTACTTTTTGTTTAATAATGGAGGAGAGAAGAAAAAAATTTAAAATCTGGACCCAACATCACATCACCAGAGACCATAGCAAATGCATAAATAGGTATGAAGCATAGAATATCAAAGGCAAAAAAATATATCGTCACGACGCGAGTGGACTTTTTGGTTAATAAATTGTGTTCTGAATTCAGCAGGCATTCAAACACTTTAAAACGTTGCCAAGAAAAGATCCGAGATGATATTCTGTAATACTTTTATATATAGGAAGTTTGTTACGCCAGTACTAGTAACAACTTCGTCAACATGATAATAATGCATTTAAAATTCTGGTACTTTTTATGTATGGACGACGATGACGATAATAACGATGGTCGGTGGTGGTCCCAGTTATAATATAACGTGATCTCGTGGAAAGAGCTCTCTGGTGACGCTGGTTGTGCACATCACGAAAATGTAAATACTGCCTCCAGTTATAATAATCAGCATGTGTAGAAATTGTCGTTTGTATGGAGTGAAGATTCCAACAAAACCAAAGAAGAAGAAGATGCTTGATGATGATGCGATGGTGTTTGTTGATTCTCTCTCTACTTTGCTTTGCAGATACCCTTTTTTATCATCATCTTTTAGCCGCAATGATATGCTGGTATTATTATTAACAAAACAACAAGCATGTACTGTTTTGTATCATCATCAACATCATCATCATTCTCCTCAGTTATCTATATCTCACTCCTTTGGTACTTATAATACTAGCTGCCAAGCTATAAAATTATGCAAACGAGTTTTTTTCTCTCCTATTTTCAAAAACCTAGTTGCCAAGGTCACATTGCCCGTTTCGACCGCTAGCCTGTTTGTCATAGTAGTATACTTTACCTATAGACATGATGTAGTCACAGTTCACTTACTTATTTGTAATACTCATCAAAGGATGCACCTTGCAGGTATCTCATTTTATCTCTTGTCGTGCCAAACACTGTCTTCTTAAAACTTGGACCATAATAATCGGCATCATTCATAGTGTATTTTTCATACATGCTCAGGTTTTATAATAGCAATAGGATGACTAGACTAACAATATTGTAATGCCTATACGGTAATAATGCAGTGGGTAGACACTAATCAGCGTATATCATCCTCAATCCAAATCGTGTCTCGCAGAAAAGGAGAGTTGGTTAAAGCGTACAAAAAATAACATGGCATTCATAAAAGATGAATCGCTGGAACTGGAATCCTATTTGCTATGTAGCAAACAACATAACACTATTTTCATTTTTGAAACAATCATGTTTTGTGCGTATAATAAAGTGCGGTAAAATGGAGAGGGAGAGAGAAGAAGAAAAAAAAACTAGTTTGTTTTTTGCTTCATTCCTTTTTATTATGTCAACTAGCTTAAAATGTAATCTTTTTACTTTTTCGGTTAAATGTGTTATGAAAAGCGAGGGATCGTTTATGAAGAGAGAGATCAAGATCAAGGTGATTCATTATGGTGATTTTTTTGTAATACACGTACCTAGTAGGCAGGTAGGTATTCATCACTGTATTCATTATTTTCCAGTCAAGTTACGTTAGTACACACTGTTGCATAAACCATAAACGTTCCCTGTTGCTCCTTTGGAATAATGAATGTAGATAATTACAGCACGTGCACTATACTCTATTTGCGGATTTTGCATTTACCAACAATTCATGCTCAATTTGTGAAACCTGTTATTATTAACTTTGTATTGAGTTGGTTTTTCATTAATGCGCGAGACATTCAAGATTTTTCTAAAGGCATTCATAAAATTTGTCGTGCTCATGGTAATTGCAATGGGTCTCCACTTGTACTCTCCTATCTGAAAATATTCAAGATCTTATTTCTTATTACTTGGTATGTTGAACTACTGATAAGGAAAAAAAAGTTGCTGGAAGGGTTTGGACTGTAATTTACGGGAATAGGTACAATATAATACAAAGCATGTGGTCCCTTTACAATTGTCAGTTTTCCTGCAGGAATCCTGAGAGATACAAGAAAGGCACCGATTTACCAAGTCCAGTGAATTGGATTACCTCTGCTGCATGTCTTCCTATCAGTAGAATCATCATCTAATTTTTCATGTTTGAAACAAAGCACAGAAATAGTTTGCCAAGGAAGATCCGGTAAAAAACCAAGGTATCGAGGGAGTTACACAAAAAAGTCGCCTCCATTACAACTGATGGGTTATAAATCTCATCTCGTGTGTACACTTTTTGTTTCGTAACAAGAAAGAAAGCAGAGATTTATATTGTTAACAATGAAATGAGGGCATATTATAGCATGCACATCTCTGTGATATGACTTTGCTCATCGTCATTCCAGGGCTTCTGCTGTCTTAAAAGAAACCATTTTTATACCCACATGAAAACATGCACGCTCTATTTTTCCATCCAAATTTAGATGCACGCTATAGCTACTTGTCCCTAAATGGTAGAGCAAAAAAATGAAACTTTTTTTTGTATCTAAACGAAATTAAAGTTAAAACTCCCCTCCTGGTGGTACGTCATGCTACCATTTTTTCCCCTACAAAGCATTTTGTACATGAGAAACAGTAAAAGATATTATCCAATCTGGTTAATTACATTGACCTGTCGTTCCTTTCTTTAATGCTCCTGTGTACAGTAAACAGAACCCTTTCGAAGATTCCGAATTAAATATTATACAAAGTTATTATACCAAATATCTTTATATCTCGGCGCTACTGAATCATTTTGGACAAAAGAAATTATATTCTTCCATCTTGTTAAAACGGGATAATTTATGTTTCTATCTAACGAAAAAATAATTTACGCTCCCTTGTTTTTAGACACATTTCGTGATTGTTTGCATTGAAGGTGGTTGTGGTGCGGTAGGTCTGATGATGATCCTAAATCTATTCTTGTAAAAAAATCCAAAAATAAAAACGGTCCATGATATTTAATAATGATGAAAATTTTTTGAGAAAAAGTTCACTTTCGAGTTTCCATCTTTAAGGAATTTTTTATATGTATAGATTATTAATCGAATTTTAAAAGACTCGATCAGAACCGTGAGAAATGTCGAAATCTCACATATTATATGTTCCACATGAATGCGTCCCCATTCATGCAGAAATATTACAAGATAAAAAAATGATCGTTATTAAAACGGTTTGTTTTTTTAAAAGAACTACTCTTTCTCAATCTGTCCCTTTGTTTTTAACTTTGATTCTTTTTAAAAAATCTCGAATCTATTATAAAACCTTTAGCAATTAGTCATCTGTTTGAAAACAAAAGGGAACAGAGATCACCCAACGCTTGCTCCAGATTTCTATTGCAATATAATATAACAAAAGGATCTACAGTTGTTGAGTCCTTGTCCTTCTCAAGAGTTGATGTTACAGGGATTTTTTAAGGAAACTTAAAAAAAGAGCTTCTCGTCATCATCATTATTATTTCATGCCCTTTTTATCAGTTTATGTTTTTATGGTATAGTCAAAACAGCATGCCAGAGGGAGAGCCGAGAGTTTGTATTTTTGTAAAAGCTAATGCCACAGGTGCAATAAATGAGTTGGATATTTTTACTGCCCTGAATACAGGTATAATAAAAATATATATACGCTGCAGATATAAAAATTCTTTTTTCTGTATTTATACTTTTGTTGGGGTAGTTCAGGTACATGGATGGGTTCATTCTTATCATGCAGGAAACGCTATTTTAAAAAGAACTCTCTCAATTTCAAACCTTTTTTCGTTACCAATTACTTCCCTCTCTAGACTGCTCTCTTAAGTAGTCCAGGGTCATCTTCACTTTACCGTCATCAAGTTTTATTAAGGGTCTATTCAAGAGAGAGAAAAAACGAGAGTTGGGATTGTGACAAGGAGACTGGTCCATGCTTCTACGTTTTTCTTCCTGAGTTGATGATGATGTGAAGGGACATTGTCAATAAAAGTAGACATGCATGAAAGGCTTCTTCTTCTTGGCAGTGTGTCTGCTCACATAAGTATGTATTTATCAGAGTTTGCTCATATAATATATATTTACTCAACTCTCTCGCTCCAAACGTTAAGAACAAGGGATTCAATTAGTGTTCCGTGTGTTGGAGTCCGTTTGAAAAGCCTTTTCTTGCATTTCGCTCGTCCGTTCATATTCTCGTTGTTATTCAATTCATGGATCACTTGGTTGATTGAACCCTTGAAAGCCCCAAGAAGACAGTTGAAAAAAAGAAAGTTTTTGAATGGTTATGACAGTAATAGCTTCAGAGGTCCATTCCACTGTCCAGTTTTGGTATGCCAACGTTCCGCTGTAATATCAATGCATCCTTTTTGTTACACATTCATACACGGAAACCCCACTGGTACATTTGTGTATTCTATTTGAAAAACAAATAATATGATATATTCTTAGAATCAACTTTCTCTGAACAACAAAATTTCTTGTAATATTTTGGGAGTAAAACCTGATCCATTACGCGCATTCATTCTGTCTGAAAATGATTGTTACGTTTTGTATGGCTGTGTGGTATACCACCACAGTTCGATTTTGTAACTTGAACGTAAACAGTAGTTCACAGGAAATTCATTACAACAGTATTATCAGCTACATGTATAAAAATCAAATTCAAGTTTATATCAAAACCAAAAAAAAAAATCTGTCAATAAATTGAAAATAACATTTTTTTCTGTTTAAACAAAAAATATACGTTCCTGTTCAATCATCCTTTTTTAAACAAACAATAAAAAGGAACAATGACTGTCTTATCTCTCTTCCTACAAGTTTCTTGGAAGGCTTATATAGTATTTTTCTGAACGTTTAACATACCTACATATACAACGGAGTTATAAATCCAGTAAGGTCACCACTATGAAAAAATGTTTGTGTACATACATACATAAAAATCAGCACATGACGAGTAAATATTGATAGTTAAAATTAGTTTTTTTGCTATACTCTTGTACAAAAAGTAGATAGGGGATGATGGACATATAGTCAAAGATTCATTATCTAGAAGAACGTTATAACAATGTACGCTTTTATACTTAACGAAAGGAAACGAAAAAAAGCATACGGAAGAGTACCCAAAAGACACTGTATTCACACTGTAGTATATGTGCTGTGTTGACGATGATGATGTCATTTTATTAGAACCTCTCTTGTGCAAACATAAAGCTGAAAAAATGTTTAAAATCCATTTTCATGCTCATGTATAAAAATATGTATTAATTGTACAGTATAGCCTAAAGGATCCATGATGTGGTGGAGAAAAAGTGTTAATGTGTGTAGTTTCATTCATTATAGTTATGATGATTAGTTATATGGACCATCCAACAAACATTTTTCGTTGTATCCCCAGAAATCCAACGTTCCATTGGCGTACACACACAAGATGTGCTAAAACTGCTGGTTCATACAATGTGGTAATATTATTCATGCATACAGGTATGAAAAATAACGGTGAATTTTGTAAGCCGCAGCAGCAGCAACGAGAAGGAGGGAGAGAGAGAGAGAAAGGAAATATTTGCGGTGGTGAAAAAAACTGGTTAGTGATTTGGCAAAGCATACATACATACCTAATGGGTTTGTTGTATACTACATAATTTACTCGGCCGTCACTGTAATGTGTATGTAATACGCTTCTCTACCCTTTTGCAAAGATACAAAGAAAAACGTATGGGCTAGATGGAGAAATATCAGAAAGGCTGTGTATAAAATTCCTAGAAAAGATTGGATTGTGGTTGAATTCTAGAAAATGATGAGCACGACGTTGGCGAAGATGATGATGATTGTGGATAACTGCAATGATTCTTTCTTACGATTCACTACTATTACGCATGTACTGTGTGTCGTTTGGTCAGAGAGTAGGTATGCAAGTGAGAAGGTAGGAAGGAACCAGAAAGAATCAGCGTTACAGATAATTTGTACTCATGTAGTTACGTTTTATGGTATATGCAGTAAAACTACCTGTTGGCTTTTCACAATCCCCGGTAGAGTTGACCACTACCGTCTGTATCATCATAACAAAGGACGCTTGATGCACAGGGAAGAAAAATGAAAAACGAGAAATAAAGATAGGGGAAAAAACTAAAAGTAAAAGAAAACGCTTTTCTTCTCTCTCTCTCTCTCTCTTTCTATTTTTTTATTTCAAGGCATGATAATGATGGATGTTAAGAAAAAAACCAGCAAAAATGAATACGAGAGCTATTGGTTGAAAAGTTGGTTGGTTGAAGGAAAAAAACTGAGGCTATGAGAAATACATTTTTCCACTCCACCCAACACCAAGAGTTCCTCTCTCTGTGTCCTGTGCAGAATCAAAGAGGAAGAAAAAGAAAACATTATCCAATAACGTTATATTGTTATACTCTCTTAGCGTATTATTATATAAAATACGCGAATATTTACTGTGTGTAGCAAATTGCATTATTATTATCAAAGTGATATTGTGGCATAATCAAAGTCAGGTTCTATTATGTACGGCAATGCATCAAGTCATACACTATGCACGTGCATATGTACATATTATATAAAAAATGATTATATGATGACGTTGATGATAACATAGTACATGAGCAATTTCCCAGCAATCCGGTAAAAACCATGATTATTTTTTCACAGTACATGAAAACCTCTCATGGTAGCATAGGGATATATTCGTTTTCACTTTAACCAGACTGAAAACCAACGGAATAAAAACGCAAGGCTTGAAAGAAAGAAAAAAATGAAACAATTGATAATGGTTGTAACAATGGGAAAAATGTACGGAACAGTGTATAACCCTGTTTTTGTATGATTATTATAGCTACATTTTATGTATAAGCTATTTTTATGCATGAACCCTTGCGTGAGTTAAATGTTAAATGCTACAGGTTACCACGGTAATGATCATTATGTAATTTTTCCAAGTAGAATGGATTTGTAGGAGATTGTAATTATATTCGTGTGATATACGTAGATTTGCACAGGATTCCTTTAACTTGATATATTTTTTTAACATTTTAATCCCACTTCTGTGTAAGAAGATATATTCCAGTAGTTTTGTTCTGGTTGTCATTTTTCAACTTTGTCTGACTACTTGTACGTAATAAAAACTGGACTATTGTTTAGTCATTAGCACTTTTAATAATAATAATAAAAAAACTTTAAACTGCTATAATATATGATTACATACAAGGTCACCGATAAAAGAAGGTGAATAAACTAGAGACATAAGATGACAAAAAACATTTTGATTTGTAGCATTTTTCCTAGATTCATCCATTTTAATCACGTCTCATTGTATTATCCACGTAGCAATATTCCAACATCAAACGATGTTTTGTTAAATATTTTTAAAAAGTTACACGACTAGAATTCATTTTCAACGGAATCTATGACTACTGTAAGGATTTCTTTGTTGGACGTATTGTTGTGCTAAAATAATTGTTGCATTTTACTGACAATTGTTACTACGGTTGTGAGATGTAAAGTTGCTAAACAAGTAGCAATTGGTTAGTTAAAATGGGTGTGGAGCTCAATCCACAAAATTCATGCATGCTTCCTGTACTACCACAACATGACTCACTACACAGTATCTTCCATTATTTCGTCCCATTGTAATGAGATGTCTACATGTACATCAAAAGTTATACTTCTCATCATCAGTACTGGATGGTACCAGTTTATATAAGTTATATATAAAGTATAAAGAATAAATCATAAATTAATTCCAACAAAAACGTTCTTCAATCAGTTCTGTTGTCGTGCATTTCAATACTTTAACATGAATAACCATTTGCACAAGGACAAATGTTAAGGAACAGCAACAGCGGCGGACGCTTATTATTACTGTATAGTTTATTTAGATGACTCGGTACACACAGATGCGCATGCGTAAAAGTACAACATGGACTAAATACATTTATTTATATTTTATTATTTTATCGTGTAAAATCTCTACCACCAATCAGTATAGTGTATTATTTACGTTGAAGACGCGAGCAGTTGCAAAATTTTTGACTTATTGTGACATGAATCTCTCTAAAACAATCTTTGACATGACCTTGGCAACTTCCAACTATTTTATAGTTTATTGGAACAATCTTAATTTGACAATCACGATAGTGGTGATGATGATGCACATGCGGATAGAAAAATATATTCTCATTTTTTCGCTCTCTCTCCTCCAGATATTGGGCACGCTGCTGCGAAAGGTGTTTTTAGTCGCATCCCTTTTTTTAAAGCGAAGCGAAATACTTTTATTTCAAACTTGTTTTTTTATATTTCAAAACTACAACTACAGTAAGTTACAATGATAGCTTTCAAGTTGTGATTTCCAGGAATAATGCATGCATGATATCATCCGGGTGGATGTGTTCCGTCCCTCTAAACCAAGATTTTCTTTTAAACATGACGGTCTGTAGTACTAAAATGCACAGTTTAGTAAGCCAGTGAGTCAAGGCTTCGTTGTTCAAGTAAAGAAATGTGAAAAATTTATGATCCTATCATAAAATAATGTATGCATATTCCTTTGTATCGGCAAAAGTTATGGATACAGAACCAAAGCCTACTACCTAAACTACCTCTCTTGCAGAAACAAAGTTTACAATAATATTATATTTTTCCTTTTACATTCATATTTCTATATCAGCCCCACGAGCTTGTGGGCAAATTTACGTATGCATGCTGACTGAGAGGTATGAACAAGAAAAGAAAGCAAGAAATCATGTCACCATGTCATGAACAAATAAATGGCTGGAGTATTACAGAAAATGCTCAAAGGAAGAGGAGGATCTCTTTACGATTATATTGCGTTGCTCAAAAGCTTCAAGATTAAAATATTTCTTGGAAGTTTACATTCATCTTCTTATACAACAACCCACGATTTCTCATGCAGTAGTACTGTTCTTCTGTTGAATCAAGTGGTTTTCTCTATTTACTGAACGGTTCCCTGCGAAGCGTTTAACACATATGGTGTTGCATGAAATAGTATATATTTTGTACTTTGGATTGTTTCAAGCAAAAAAATGCAATATGTAAAAGGCCTCCACAATTACATCACACAGTTAATGGAATGAAAGAGAGATAAAAAGACAATACGATCATGCATTCGTTACGTTTGTACTCACACCTTCCTCTCTGTAAAACACCTATTTACTGACTCATTATTTTTCTGTTGTCAAAGTCAATATTTAAATGCAAACTCATTCTGAGGGAACGCCGTTCGAAATCTTACTCTGGCAAAAATGCTATATACTCTGGGGATGATGATGGTGTGGTGGTGGTAAGAGTAACCAGCTTATTTCAGCTGGCTAACACCGTAACCTTCCAAATTTTTAGCATTGACAATTTTTTAGCAACGAAACAATCCCATGCCGCCCTGTTCTTCGTCACACAAATTATTCATCATCATGGATATTACCATACAGACGCACACACGTTGGCAGACTACACGACGTTCACAATATAAAAAAAATCTTTTACAAAATATTTGTTAATAATCTCATCATGACTTTAGTATAAAAACGCTTGCACTGGATATATGTAATTTATGCAAAGGAGAGACTTTATAGCGCCATTGTACAAAGTACAAACATGTACTATTCCATGTTAATATAAGAAGAGTGTTAACTCTATTAATATTATATGCCAAGACAAGATCTATAATCAGAGCTGTATATATACACACACATAAAATATTATTATGATGACGTTCCATACTTGACAAAAAAATCAAACAAAAGCCACCAGTGTCAGCAGAGGGTCTAGAGAGAGAGATAGATGGAAGGTGGCTGAAAAAATTCATGCAAAAAATATTTCAGGCAAAGCCAACACATAATCATTCGTGTAGTGTTATATCGTTGCAACAATAGTTTACCTTTGGTTTTTGCACATACGTGATAAAATCCTTTACAGGTGTATTTTGACATTAGCATTTTCAACCAGGCTCAGAGTAAAGATTACTACAAAGAGAGGTAAAATGACAAACGCTATAATAATGTATGTATGTTTTGTACGTAACCATTCCATGCAACATCCACAGTTGCTTAATTTTTCCAACCAGTATTATTCAACGAGAAATACAAAGAGAATGGAATGATGATATGATTATGCTAAATAAATTTTTACTGACAGTTTTAGCAATTATTGCATTAGTAACAGCAACTATGCAGGATTTCACGGGCTTGTTGTAGTATTTTTAGCTGTATTCACAGTACAATTTATCGCCATGAAACATCAGCGTATATTCACATTGAAAACATGAAAAAAAATCCTGTGTGTACAAATAGATGGTAATTCTGATAGTGAAACTATTTTTACCATGAGCGGAATTTTAACTGGAAACAAAAACAAAAGCACAGTTTATTTATTAAAGGGTAGTAATAGAAAGGATAAATAACTAAAGAGAAACGCAATTAATATTAGCAACATTACTAGTATTATTATTAGCTTTATAAGGAGATGAGACAAACTCATTTGCAGATCATTAGTGAATTCGCTTTTTTTCGTGGCGTTGATTATTATTATTATTATGCGGTTTTGTAGAGATCCGTGAAATGCTCACTGATTATTTAAAACCGCGTCTTACAGCATTCCATGCCGAGATTTCAAATGGAATTACAAACAATACAAGAAAAAAATACATGAGAATTGTGGCTTTGAACTTGTATGAATCTCTGATGAGATTAATGATGGTCGCATCAATCAAAAAACGAAAGGTTCTCTTGATACCTTCTCCACCACTCTACTCATGGAATTTCCCATCAGAGTGAAACCACGCGAAAAGAGTGAGGATCAGTGATCGATCACGATCCTATAAATCAAATTGAAAAATTCAATCAGTGTGATTTTCAACATGGCACACACACACTCACGGGTACATAATCCTTTGCTGATGCTTACATAAATTATATTTTTTATATTATTACCTACGGGAATTCGTTACGTGGCTGTATATACACTGTTCGCATGGATCTAACAGGAGATGTAGATATTGTAATAATTATGAACGTGAATCATGTTGATGACATGACAAATGGAGAGGCAAGAAAGTAGTACGTATGCATGTGTATGTATGTATGTAGCTTTTGCTAATAACAAAAGCACTCAGTCATGTGCAAATCTCCGTTGTAATGCAATTTCCACAGTCAAGTTCTTTGTCAAGTTCCATCCACCAACAAAAAAAAGAGCAGCCAAGTAGCACAACAACAAATTGTAAAGGTGTAGTTGTAGTAATGTAGGTACATATTTTATATATATGTTCAACAATGGTGATAGGGATACGCTATAGTTGACTGGGAGAATAGGATAGGACGCTGCTGTTCGCTCGTAAACGAAAAATGTATGGAGGATGATGATGATGAGGTAACGTTTCACTGGGCATAAAATTAGTGAAACCTTCATAGATGGATTTTTGCAAATCTTCCCTTTTCCCCGAGGCTATTCTGCTGATAACAAAAAAAAACCAAAAGGAATAAGATATATAAAAATCCTGGTGTCTGTTGTGTTATGTGTGTGCTTATATAATTCTACAGGAGCAACAACAACAACAAAAAATGAAAAAGTAACGTACATAACAATTTATAAAGGCTTAGCTTAATAGCGTTTCCATTTTTTATAACATACTGCGTCGTCGTTCTTGAGGAACAACGCCACACTATAATAATCCCGATGGGGATGATGATGATGACGATGCTGTTCATCACAAAGACAACAGCGGAGCAGAACATTATCATCATCATCATCGCCATCGGAGCAACCAGCCAGTCAGCAGCGTTATAAGAGCAATTCCTTTTCGTTCGTGGTTTCTTATTCTCTGCTGCTGCTGCTAGATCTTGTAATGACCCTCATCGGGTTCGTTCACCCTTTCGCTTAAGATAGCTTAAGAGACAAGAAGAATCCTCAAGCAAAGCAGTCAAGAAAAGCAACCCCCGCCCCTAATATTATTAAGATTCCCCACCAATACTGCTGCTGGTTCTCTCTGGTCCAAAACTTTTTTTTATTCATTTTCTCACTCTGCTCGTTGTAGACTGCATGCACGTATACATACTCTAGAGCGCTTCACCAGAAGAACAAGTATTAAAGCTCTAGCATTATCAGTAAAACTTTTAACATCACAAGCCAGCAAACCAGGTACCAGCGAAATATTTTCTGGTCATGCAATAAAGGTATACCTGGTCGCTGCTAACACCACCTAAATACTCCAATGCAATGCTGATGAATACCGAGTGACTTGCATGGATGAAAACAGTATTGTGTGCAGTGCTTACGTTATGTTCAATGGAGAATGCATGCATTCCTGTAAATTCATTGAAAGGGGTAAAAAAAGCTTTTTGCTCTCCTGCTTCTAGCTCTAGAGCTTGTTCCACCTGTTGCACTGCACCCTTTTCCGTACCATGTAAATAGCCAGACTTTTGGCTTATTTGCTCGTGTCTATCTCTACATAAACGCTAATGGTTCCAAACCAAAAAATCTTTACGCCTTCCTGTATTTGCGCAAAAGGAGTGCTCTCTCGTGTATGTGTGTACACAGACTTTATCTCCTGTACAGGTATATAAAAATGCATGAATTGGTACCCCCTTCAGCTTACACTAACGTTACATGTTACGATAATATGAATGTATATACAAAAGGTGTAATATAATTATGAGAAGCGTCTTGATATCCATGTCGCGACATGATCAGCCAAAGGTTTTACTGCTATCCATCCTTGGCTTAGGTAACTTACATATTATTATGATGATTATATTATTACATTATTCTCCGTGTACGACTTTCTTGTTGTTGGCGTTTTAAAAAAATATTTAGCAAGGTGGGTACACTACAATTTTCTTCGTTGTTATGCTCTATATTGTGTTACGTGTGGAACTGGTATTTTTATGGAGAGCTCATAATGTAACATGGGGATATCTGCGATACTGTACACACGGACGTCATACATCCTTCGGTGGAATGGTCATGCTTCGATGAGTTTAAAATTTCATGTCGGACAGTTACAGTAATGGGGAGGTTTTTTTCTTTCCCTCTTCAAAGTATACAATGGAGGATAGCGGATTAACAGTAATTAAAGTGCTGGACTTTTAAAAATAAAAATGTACACATACACACGCTTCATATGCTGATGTTCTAAACATTGTACAGTTATCCAGAAACCAGCGAGATTTTATGCATTTATGTCTCTGTCTGTATGAGTATATGAGTCTATCACGAGAGTACACATTATTGTTATGAGTTTAGTTGAATTTGACTTTATAATTGAGCACATTATACAGAACTTTTCCATTGGGATCTGCAGTTACGATGACGCATGAGAAATTGATATTCAGCAGAAGCATTCAAATGAGAACTCTCGTCCTGTTTTGTAAACACTTTAGTGTTAAAAATTAAATAACAGTTTCGATTCCTGTCCTCATGTCTAGAAAGTGACATTTCATTTTACAAGCAGGGACCTTCACGTCATCGGTAAAAAAAATGAAAATGGAACCAGCCAGGCAACATTAAAACATTTCATAATAATAATAATGGTATTTAATGATACTGTTTGATAGGAAGCGTTTACTTTTCAAAGGGACTTATAATGCCCAGGTAGAAAATATACAAGGCTTTTGAAATCAAAAATGACCTTAGAGGCAAAGACGTTTCAAAGATCAATTTCAATCGTCCTCATAAAACCAGTTATTATAAAAAGCGAAGAAGGTAACGAATACTAAAAAGCATGTCTTTTTAGTCTTGATATGCAAAATTGGGAGTGATATCTTGTTCGAAAAAGCAGTGTACACATAATATGCATATATTTTGTAATAGTTACTGCACCATATGTTCATTAATTCAGTTTCAATTTCCTTTATGCGGCCAAAAAAAAGTCCAACATTTTTTTTGCATTTCAACAACAAACAACAACAGCATCATCATCATCGTGAAAAACGTGTTGCAAAAGAGTGAATCGACAAGTTTTTCGTTGAAAGCTTCACTCTCGGCGGCAATGGTAACCATCCTTGTGGAAAAAGTAACGGTTTTTCACTGTCGTGTTTTCCTGGCATTTCAATGCAAATGTAAATATACATACTTGAAAGATTCCTTTTTTTCTCAATAATATTATTATTATGGCCATGCACCATTTGCTAAAAAAATGTTTGCCGAAATATCTGCCTGAACCTGAATAGTCTTGCTTGTTGCATGTAATACGTAACAAGCCTGTGATATGCGCAGAAACAAAAAATTTACATGTTCACACAGCCGAACATTTCCATTATCGTCTCATGATCACCCAAGTAGCTAGGCTATTATTATTATTTTTTATTGATTCAGCGTTTCAACTTTTGCGTACCTGATGCTCCTCTTACAAAAGTGATCGGATTTCGTACTCGAAAAAAGATGAGCAAAATTACCAAGAAGAAATATATTATGTTGGAGAACGATGAACTAAAAAAAGTATTAATGACAGATGAAATAACCGGACTATAGCATGCATGCATAGAATGTAGTAATTGTTGCTGGTCTGGACTGGCAAACATTTTTTCACCTGCTGCTACACAACTAAGGTTGCAATAAATAATATGGACCAGAGTACCCAATCCCAACAGCAGTCAGCTCACAGCACACTGTGATTATAACTATTATAATTATCATATCACCGCTATAGAAATATGTACCAGTCTGAACAAGGCTGACTAACTGCATTTTTCCATGTGATCTTTTAGTGACGATAACAGCAGTCCGGTAATATGATGGTAATGATATTAAAAAAAAGTTATGCTAGCATGTTTCCCGATTACAATAATATCTTTGTCATCATCATAACATCCATTTTCTGTAATATTGCATTATTTATTATTACGTATTATACAAAAGAATGTAGGGAAGAGATAACAATAGATTGTATCTGGCAACAAAAGCTCAGCAACGGAAATAAAATAAAAAGTCTGGTTGGTTATATACTGGAACTGTATGCAGAACGTGTACTCTGAACCGTCACACACCTGAGATTTTTTTTGGGATTCAATTTGAATTCCATTGATAAAAGATACGTTGTACCTTTAGTACCTAGATGACTAACTAAACACGTAAAAGTTGTCGGTGGTACTACACAAATAGTAAAAATGGATTTTTCTTTCCTGCCTGGTTTAGCTCATTTTTTGTCATTAGCATTCCGAATATTAAATGAAAATTTTAGCAGAATATGTGCCACGTACATGGTTTATGCACAAAAAAATATAATATATTTTTGTGTGCTCCTTCTTTTCGTTCTTATCAGAGAGAACACACCGAGGTTTTTTATTACACAAGGTTATACACATATCATGTGGATTTGCATACAAAACATATTATTGTCACTACAACTGGCGTCACACGAAATCATTTGAATCCTCAATTCTAGGTTAAGTAATCATCTCTCTACCTGCTTGTCTGTTGATGATGAAGGCGGTGGAGTAAGTAGAAATATGCTCATCATTCAACAACCTGACCAGTGACGAGCAATAATAACAAAATATGTAGGCCGCCGTTTGGCTTTACTACTGACACCACTATGGTGACGATAACATGGTTACTATTTATAGTTCTTTTAAATCACCACAACAAAACGACCAGCGATATGATATGCTTCCTTGTTATATTTTTACACTAATAAATGTCATGATAAAAAAAGTTAATTCTTCAAAGATAATGTGGAACCGCAATATGACGCCAAAATACTAGAGTATTGTACAGAAATGAATCAAACACGGGAAAGGGCAACGACCCAACTTCCATGCGTTACATTTATTTTTATTATTATATCAATGATCATTATTACCGTGGTTATATTGAGCAATGAAAAAATATGGCATGAACTTCTAATATATTTTCATGTATCATCTTTGACGTGGAAAGGTTACCGATCCTGTGGCTTTGCTGGAACAACACAGACATATAAAATCATGCAGATCAAAACCGCATATTGAGAAATTAATTGTTTTTAAATACTACAGTACTAACTGATCCATTATTATTTGTCGTTAATGGTAGAAATAAAAGTAAGATCCTTAAAAACATTTACATGCACATATGTACATACTTTTGAAGTCGGTGACTCATCCTCATAATAATAAATCTATTTTGAACATAATTATTTTTACGTACTATAATATACCAGACACGAAAAAAATCTTACATTTGTGCAAGTGCCGAGTTCATTCCAACAAAGAAAAATTTCATAACGCTATTGGTCAAACAGTATACTAAATCGCCATTGAATATAACGAGACTGGCCATTAAAGCCACACGACCATATACAAAAGGTGTAATCAGACATGAAGCAGAAACAGTATTTAATGATCGGTGATTCCCATTTCACACACGAGCATCATGCGATAAAGAGTTGCTTGTTTGTTTCAAAAACTAAAAGATTATTTTTTGGCTACTTCTTATCACGGAAGAGAATACCCCTTTCTTTTATTTATTTGCGGTTTCCATAAAAGAAAGAATCATTAAAGTTATAGTTATGACTACAGTAAGAAATTGAGAAGAGAAGCATGTAATAATGGTGAGTAACGTTTCATAAAAACGCGACTTTGTACCGTCGCATGAAAAACTTTCCATTATTTGTCTGGACTTTGATGAAAAAAATGACTTTCATGTAGAAAATATATGGAAAAAGTATAAAAAATATAGTCTTAAAACGACTCGGTGTAAGCATTTCGTGATGTCTAATTTTATTTTAGAGCTACTTTTTCCCATTTTGTAACCAGTTCGACCGACACTTTTTTCCCATTCATTGTCTTCCAGAGAGAAGTTGGTTACAATGACCTAAGCCAATGCGATGCGAATAAGATAACGTACATTATAATTATAAAAAAAGTTGGCATATTGCGTGAAGCGGTCATTGGTGGCATTATCCGCTTCGACCATTCTGGAAAATATTACAGTATTCTCAGAGGAAAGCCAATTAATAATATACGTTATGTGGCTTATGGATACGGTTTGCTGTTTGTATACCGTGAGAGATAGATAAAGAAAAAAGTAAAATTTAAATGTGAAAAATATTGAACTGGCGATTGACCTTTGAGCATTTTCAGTTTTGAGGACAATGACAAGACAATGCCAGAATAATAATATGTATAGGATTTTTGTGGTCATACAATCTATGTTGCCGTTTTTTATAACATTTATATTAAATGATAAACATGATAAATAATATGTTCTTGATTTCTTTACAGATACCGACGGTAAAGGAAGACGAGGTGATAGTTCCATTCTAAAAACAGATCCCTTAGCTCCTCTAGCAAGACCATCCGTGATTCACCGAGCACCCGCTCCAAAGTCTCCTAGCCCTGCGTCTCCATTTCCACCTGAGCAAGATGCCCCGCTGGATTTCAGTCAAAGGTCAGTATTTGCCATTTCCGTTAAAGATGATATTGTCGTATGAAAAAGTAGTCTGAACTTGTGTGCATGCATACTTTCATATAGGAGTCGACCATTTATGTATAATTTGGATTTTCATAATATTCATGTTTTACAGCGCCACTGCAATCGGTGGAACAACAGGTCCAGAACCGCAGGATTATGAAGGAAACGGGCCTCCTCGAGGAGGAAGGATGCAAGGAGGTGTCTCATCGGGTAGTGGACAAGGTGGTAAAAGTAGTGATGGCGATGGGATGGCTTCAGGTGGCCTTAACAATAATACAAGTGATCCCCCAGCATGCCACAACACTGGCAACGGTAGTAACAACATGTCCGACATGTCCGGTGGTACTGGAGGTTACCGACTAGCATCCGATCCTCTCCCTCCTGTGCATAGTTTGGGCCTAGGGGTAAATTTTGGTTCGAATAGTGGAAACTCGGGCGGTCTCGGAGGAAGTTTCCTTAGTCGATATGACCCACGCCAGACGGAAGCTCTACTTGACGTTTGTGTGGGCGGGGGAGGAGGAGGGCATTTAGGGAACGATCCGCTGCTACTCCCCCTCCCGAGTCCAGAGTCATTGTTGGAATTAGCCGAATTGTACCGAGATGACCCACCAGCCCACGACGTTGAGACCCCACAACCAGAGCCCCCACCACTTCTTGCCCCACTTACCCCCATGGAACCATCCAACAATAATAATGATCACTGCGTTGGTAGTCGAGGTCAGGATGTCAAATTTGATGTCAACAGCAGATCGAACGTCTCCTCTCAATTTGTGAACCGTAATACAACCGTAAACAGTCTTTTGGACAATCATATACAAGGTAAGCCAATTTTGTCTTTGTAATTCTCCTGCATATTACATTCAAGTATTGCATTGTGTAGCAGCTTTTGTTATCATATCAACAATTTTTTCCACAGGTCGTCAGCCCTTCGTTCAGCAACCATCGAATGACTTTTTCAATTTCGGAGGTTTCAACTTCTCTGATGAATTTAATGCCGCTTTGGACAACCAACTGAGTCTCAACACATCCCTTCTATCAACGCCGGTGGTGTCCAGTTCCTCATCATCCGTCCTTCCCTTGGGTCACTGCTCTTCACAACAAATGGTAAATTCCATTGTTGGGCTTCCATCTCCTCCTATATCATCCCCTGCCCATATTTCCTTACCTTCCCCTCTCTCCTACACAAACGACTCTGTTGACTCTCCCCCTGGTACCCCATTTACTTCCATTACTGACCATGGCACCCCAGGTCCATCTCCATCTTTCCTTGGAATAGCAAACAGTCCAGGCTCGAGCAGCAGCATTAGCCAGGCAACTCACAGAAGACATTCTTCTGGTTCATCCGTCAATGACATTTCCGGCATTCCAACCCTTCAATGCAGGGTCAACGTTCTACAGAACCGGGTTAGCAACCTGATGTTTCTCTTTTCTAAGACCCAACACTGCAGAATCAAAAAATTGCTAAAAAGCCAAAAAAATTTATTACGAATCGACATCATCCTTCCTTCCTTATACCTTATCTCGTACCCTTTCACAAATTACCCTCACCAACTGTTATACTGCCCAACTTGATCATTTTTTGAATTATTTGTTTCATTTTCACTTGCTTTATTGCGCTCACAAAAATATCTCTGCTTTCAAGCTTCCACTGATGCCTTTGTTCAGTCATCAAAGCTGAATGGAGGCCTCCCGCACAAATTCTTTCTCCTAACATCTTTTTACTCATTTTAGTGCATGTTTCCGTAACAAAAAATCCTAACAAGACCTTCTGTCTCTTTTTTATCCAAGCAGCTTGGTATTCCGAACGATGCTCCTGTTGAATTTGTCAATGGAGGTCACGGAATCAAAAATCCCCTCGCCTCAAGATCCCCTGAGCGATCACCTCACTCCTCAACGGAAAATGAAAAACCACGGAGTATACATGCGGATTCATCCGACTGTGGAGAAAGCCCTCGACCATCGAGTTCAACCTCAGGCAGTGGAAAACTCAGTTGCCGAATTTGTGGCAAGGCATTCAGTCTCCAAAGACTACTTAATAGACACCTCAAATGCCACTCGGACGTCAAGCGCTACTTGTGCACCTTCTGTGGTAAAGGCTTCAACGACACCTTTGACCTCAAGCGTCACACAAGAACTCATACTGGTAAGTAGCATCCCGCATTATCTTTAAATTTGCAATCGTTATAGAATTACTGGTAAGCTTTTACCGTTTTTGGCATACCATTTCATGATCACGATTTGTTCCGTTTTGTTCAATTATTATTGAACCACTTTTACTACCATTTATAGCATTTAGATGTCACGTGTTATGTAATTGTCACACATTTATTTAAATAGGCATTTATTTCTGCACACACAATTCATGCATATAACACAACTTATATGAAGACACTGATTAAGAACATATTTTAAGCTCATATGTCATATCAACATTTATATTTTGGCAGAAATAATCATTAGAGCAAATTATAATGGCTTTGTTTGTGGACATTGACACAAGAAGCAGCATGCCAACTAGTTTAGATAACCTGACTTATTTTGAATTTCATCCATATAATTTCAATTAAGTAAAATACGCGAACCGTCAAATATTTTACCGGAAACAATCATGATTGAGACTTGATACGCGCAATCGTTAAAAATTTGAAATCCGAAAAAAAGCTTTATTTAATCATGGCTTCAGTAACATGGAATTAATTTAAAATAATCATAAAGATCTCCTGTAGCAAATATTTGACAATCGCCACATTCCAATTACATATTTAAAACTCACAATCAGCCTTTAATAATGTCAATCATAATTTTTTCCTAATATTATTTATATGAAAACACAAAACTACAAATAACGCAAATAGCATGCTTCCGTTCCATGTCAGCAAGTTGAAAGGAAAAGTGATAATAATGAATTTTATAGTTAGTGCACTACTGAGAATAATAATTAGCTCGTCAAGTATTACTATTACTGAGATATTTTAGGATGCATGCTACACACATTATTTAACACTGTACATAAAACAAAGAAAGCAACAAAATATAAAAGCATATAACGTATCTATATTTTCACTCATACTTTCTGTGAAAATAAAACTCAGGCGCAATGTAACTATTTTTGCACCTGTTCATAACTTTCAAATTCATTACACCTATTTCGTAAAAGGGATGGCATAAAAATACTTGAAAATTGTGTAAAAGTGGTTCATAACGAGAAAACTTTTTGGTGTTTGGCGTACATATAGAAACAAAAAAAAATACAAAAACAAATCGTTAATTTTTCAGTGAGGACAGACAATGTGATGGTGTGTGAGCCGTGAACGTGAAACTCCATTCCAGCACCTTGGATTTTTATTTAAAGTAAAGTAAACAAGACAATGAATGTTAACGGCTCTAACCAAGAGTTTTATATGGTGTGCTATTAGATAATTAATTAGTTTTTACCTACACTATGTATTTTATACTTTATTATATAATATCTATGTACTATTAACCCACATACATACATATATCCTACAAAAAATATATAAATACTTTAATTATTTTATTTCAATCATTTTGCTATTGTCACTACCATCCAGTAGCATAAGTTGGTACCTTTATAAACATCAATCACATAAAAATACATAAACTTAATTACAATTAAATATTAGGCTACTCAACTCTAGCTGTATAGGTTTGTATTGACTATATATATTATATATTTAGATTTCTACTCGATATCTAGTTTTAGTAGCGTCTTACGTGAGAAAAAATGTGTATTAACGTGTTATCATGATTGCAGGAAAAAAACGATAAATGACAAAATTGTAAAAATGTTATAATAATTGAGAAAAATGATAAAAACAGAAAAAAATTTCAACGTTTAAGCAACAAAGAGAACGAGAGATAGAAAGAAAGAGTGGATTTTTTCTATGCTATTAATAGATTTATATCAGCACACACTTCACAAAAAAAAATTTAATAGGACTACATGCATCTGACCTTGTATGTACTTAAAAAAATATACTTTTAAAAGGTAATTTTATATAAAAAACACATACCTTAAAACACATACACACACACACACTTGTATAAAGAGAAGATTGAGGTGAAGATGGGACAAGAAGAAGAAGGAGAAAGGGTTACAAAAAACAAATTGTGAGTTATATTTCTTTTCTGGTCGATATAAAAGGGGATTGACTGATGATCTTTCATTATAATTATTGATACTATTATATAATATATTATGTAATTAATGTTTAGTGTTAATCGTTTCGTACACGCGTTTTTAAACTATAAGTTTATATAATAGGTAGGTAGGTAGGTAAATTGAATTTTTTGTTGTTGTTTGTTGTTGTTCTCTCCCGTTGTTTTGTCCGTTTGTATTTTGTAGTATTTTACACCCACAATTCATGTATGTTTTTATTAATTATTTTACTATTATATACACTATACTACCTGAAAAGAATACTACATGATGCTTCATCATCATCAAAATAATCATCATTTATCATCAAAAAGACATACTTGAGGAGGAAAAAAGTATGTACATTAAATGCGTTTACACACATTAAATTTATTTTAGTGATTCACCATTTCACCCCAAAAACGTAATAAAAATAATATCGTAGAAAAAAAACGTGTGTAAGAACAAGTTGACTTGAAGAAAAAAGTTATTAAGAAATCTATAAAATAACATTTTCAAGAGAAAGAGAGATGTAGTGCATGTTTCTATATAATTTTTTTACTATTTTGTTTCCAGCAGCACATCAACCAACAAAGTAGTTTGAAAGGGTAAAATAATAGTATGATAGATCTACAAACAAATTTATTGTTATTTTGCACTAAAAAATATAAAAATGTACCAAACTTTTTTTTGTACTGGAAAGAAGGCAAGTCTATGAAAAATGGAGAAGCATTTCTTTTTGTTGTTTTTTTGTTATTGTAATAATTTTTATTGTTGTTATTATTATTATTATGTTATTATTATTATTATAAAAAAAATTAATAGTGATGATGAAAATGATCTATATAATTTTTGTGTGTGAGAGTATATTGTGTACGTACACTATAAAAAAAATCTGTTGATATTGTTGAGACGGTTGAAAAATAAAGATCTTATGAACACTTGTAGCGTGGAGATAAAAAATATATATTGTTTTAGTTGTCCTGCTCCTTGTCTCTTTATTCAAATTGGCAATAAATAACATTTCTACGTTGTTATCCGCGACTATGGCAGATGTTAACTTCTTATCATCATTTTACATAAAATCTACAAAAAATATCGTCATACGCAATATGGCTCTTCGAAAACAACGAACAAAGTTAACAGAGAAACAAAGAAAGATGACAGCCGCGGGTACCGTATTGCATATTGCCCTAATGGCTCATATAATTTAATCACAAGGAAAAGTACATTGCTTACAGATAATTCAAATTTTTTAGCTGTTTTCTAAATCATAACTTGATTCATTCACAAAACTCTTTTAATTACGTTACAACTATGTGACCTAGAAAGTTGGTTCTAGAGAAATGAACCGCTTTTACGAAAATCATACATAGATATTGTAATTTTCTAATAAATTCAAGGTTAGGCCTAATTACGTATTCTAGCTTGCATGATCCCAAAAAGAACATCTGCACACCTTCTCCAGTTTTTACGGTGAGCATATAATATGTTAATGAAACCATTGGACAAGAGTGTATAATCAATATCAAAATCCCATCACCACTATCATCATGCAACAAGCAGATTACTTACCACAGGCTAATTGTAATTAACTGCATCTGCCTTTATATTCTCCTTTTATTGAGTAAATAATAATTTGAACGGAAAGTAAACATTTTTTTCATGTAACAGACATTCAAGCTTCCTCACACAAACTTTTTTTTGTGTCATGTGTCTCGTCGTCATTTTCCAGTCGGCTTGTCTGTCCTCTCTGGGAGATTTGTTACGAAGAAAATTTTCTTTTCTCTTTCAAGAAGAGATAATTACAACAAGTGGATATACGACATTGCATACAAAATATTAAGCTTTTTTACCCTTTGAACACCTGCCACACTCTGGAGACTGGAGAGAGAAGAGAGAGATGATCATGCACCCTCATGCTTTCTGGAGAATGCCCAAAAGGAACAAAGTAGGAAGCTTATGTAAAAAAAATCCTGTTGTCGTTACACAAAATAACAGTCGTTGAGTTGAAGGTCTAGGTCTTGCAGTTAAAAAAAATGAAATGGCATGGCACACACACACACGGTCCTTTATCTAAAGTTGCGCAACAACACATATTAGCTTTTTGATTTGAAATGGTAGTCATATCATATCAATATGTAAATCTACTTTGTTATAAGGGGGAATTGCTGTTGTTACAGAAAATTTTCACGCCACATGCACAATAGAGAAAAAAAGTCTTGACAAAGACCAGCTTCAAAGGGTTACATTCGCTGCATGCAATGTTGCTCCATTATCTTCTCAAATTTGGTTTTCTAGGAAGGAGGACAGGTATTATAGGACGAGTCAAGTTCAACGTCTGCCGTATTTTCAGGATCAAGTCCAGGGTCAAGTAAAAAGCTAGACTTTTAGTTTTTGTATGACATGAGTTTTTTCCATCTTGTTGCCATTATTGCATCCCTCTCAAGCATCTCTGCTTAAAAATATATAATGATAATGCAAGCATCTGTCAGTAAAAATTTACATTTTCCACACCAGCAGCAGTAGTAGTATTGATAGCCGAAAGATTAATCCTGATAAAATAAAATTCTCCAGTGAACCCCTTCAGGGTCACAATAATAAAATGAAAGACTTTGCTAGCCAGAAAAAAAACCAGAGAAATTTTATCTTTGGAGAATTTATAAAGATGATCGAATAAAAGATGAATCATTATGCTATTGAGTAAGAGGATGATTACCATCGAAGGGCATAGATTATTATAAGCATCAGAGTAGAAGATCATGAAGCAGGTAGCTTATTTCATATGAAAATGAACGCTGATACAAAACATCTGCATAAAAAAGGATCTCTCTTCAGATAAGGTAAGGTGTTTCGTTCCAGAGCTATATATCTGTTTTGTGTTATTTTTAATAATAATTTTTATATAAGAACCAGGTAAAAATGTACATTGTTATATAAGCACATGCATGACTTAAAACCGTTTCTGGAAAGGAATATAAGATACTCTGTTGCTATTACAATGATTATCTCTTCAAAAGTGACTGAAAGATACAAAAAAACGAAAGGAACAATACTCTGCAGAATATACTTGACTTTATATAACAATGTTCATGAAAATTATCCAGAGATCTCAGAAAATCCACTATATTCATGCATATATATATACTCACATATTCAAGATCAAAGTCTTTTCTTGGTCTACAAAGATGACTAGGAATGAAATGATCACTCCGAAAAGTTTAACGCAACGCTGCTGTTGCCTAAATAGTTTATTATGCTGATGAGGAGAAGGGCCAGTGTGGTTGGGTAACAACACCCACAGTCGGCAGTCAACTTTAAGCTGCTGGAGTGGCATCAACAACCTTATCATCATCTCCCGAAGTTAATAAGGAAAAGTTTTTACAAGAATGAAACCAACTTCCTTAACACAGATAATAGTTTCATCATGAGCCCTTTTTTCAAAGATTACATATTATAAAATAATATATACATAGGGTTCGTACATGCAAGATGATGTTCCGAAAATTTTTGATATGCATAACTAGATAAAAAAGGCTTTTCTTCGAAGCCCACGGAGAGAGAAGGGACATGAATAAAAATTGGGAAATAAAAAAAGTCCAGTCTGGATTGCAGCACAGCTTATAAATATCCAATGCCAAGGTCGACTTTTAACCTGATCTTCGAACAACACCTGTCCTTTTCAAGACTTCTTACCTCTCTCCTTTCTGTAAACTACTAACCGACTATTTACATGTCTCTGGAGACTAGCCGGTGCTGCTGCTGGAAAACACGCATTTCTTGGTTGTAGCGGTGTGGTGGCCAGTTTTCGGCTCATTTTCAAGATCATCTTTGTTTCATTCAAGTTGACTACATCTTTTAATGATGAATGCTGAGCTGCTTAAACCTTCCGTTTTTTTACATGCGTACATGTGCTGCTGAAATCATGAATGTTACTTACATGACGCATGCATGCAGGCTGTCGAATCATTGTATTTTTTTTATCGCATGGAGAAAATAACATTTATTATTAAATTTTGGCCAACTCGTTGAAAATGTAAATTCATGTAACATCTGGACACTAGTAGCTGATGTTCTTTGAGTCTTGGTTAATGAGGTCTCTTGGTAGTAATAATAGTATTAGTTTTCAGGAACCAATTGACTTGCTCAGTCAGACAAGAAGGATATCTGTAATCATTTCATCCAAGCTTGGTGATCTGATGATGAAATTGATGAAATTTTCTTCTTTCTAGCGAGCAGCAGTGAACTTCTTTGGTTGGTCATCGTGTTACTGGAATAATCACTAAAGATGTGTTTTAAAAGATTAACGAAATAATGTTTACCAGGGTTGGCCGACGACCTTTGTAAAGCGATATGGATGTCTATGCAATTAAGAATGGCGGAATATTTAATTGGAGATTTAGAACATGCGATATAATACTTCTTAAGTTTGAAAGCGGGTTTGTGGAAACTGGAGATAAATCCGGTTTATATATCAATCATTTATTTTAATGCAATTAGCACGATAAACTTTGCTAGACAAACGGAAAGTCCCGTCAATAAACGGTGAATAACATTTAATCAATCACGAAATAGCAATTTAGTATACGGAGTGTTATGCATAATAATATGTGCTAATTGTTGGAACGGTTTTAATAGTTTGTTGTTGTTTTAATTGTTGTAATTAATTGTTTTGGAGGAAGCACCTTCACAATGCCCCATAATGCGTATTGCATGAGGAGGCAAATTCAATGAGAGGAGCAGATGAGGGAGATCATAACTCCAAAAAAAATGTCAGTTTAGCTGTCGTAATTTGGTTTGTTGATGCTCACTAAACTTGAAAAAGCGAAGTTGGACTTAATTGGTAAGAAAGTTGAAGGAATTTGATTGACAACAGAGTGATCAAAATTTTGGTCATTTTTTAATGAATCTATCATTTTTTTCGTAGTTTGTTAAAGATTCAGCATTAGGTGGACATTCAGGTGTATGCCTTTTCCCATATAAATTACTCCATGCCTATTCGAATATAAACTATTCCATATTTTTGTCTCCTTAGTTTAAGCTTTGTTATTTGCTCCTAATTATAGTTAATTAGTTGAATGGATGTCTAATTGAATGCTTGCATTTTTATTTTTTTAATAGGATCGCTTGTGAAGTCGTAGCTTGTGTAGTTTGCTGGTCGTGATGATGTTAAATCGACTGAACCTGGAAAAGCCGGATTCCGTCAGGCTTCACCTGGGAACCATTACGATAAAGGAGTTTAAGCAATTAGCTGTAAATTGCGGGGTGGTAGTCCAACGGTGTGCTGCACCGGAAGAACGGTTTAGGCGAACACGGGTAAAAAAGAGGAGATTTGCACAGGCGGTTGCACAGACAGCATCTGAATTGGTTTTTAAGAATGGAAGCGTTGGAAAGAAGAAAAGCTGTGGAAGGAGGGTGGGAACTGGTGGAGCTGGAGGGATTTCCACGGAGGATGAGTCAAAGCGGGATGAGGTTAAGGCTCGGAAGGCAGCTCCCGCAAAACGGGTTCCTAAACCTTTCTCGCCAACGTCTACTAAGAAGGTCGTCAAAGGGACGCTTGGACGTCGGTTTAAAAAGGGCTTTCCGCAAGCCAGTGGAGCAGAGAGAAAGAAGAAAATTCCACATTGTTTTTTTTGTGGAAAGTTGATCCAGAAGCGTAAAGCCAAGAAAGGGAAAACTGATGTTTTCTGTGGTCCTTGTGGAATCCAGATGAACATGCTGGAGCTCCTGTACTGGAAACCGGGAGGTGATTCTGAATCACAGCAGACTAATGACACCCCAATGGAAAACTCTGGACCAATGAACCCGGCTCCTCTTGAAGATCCCTTATCTGAGGTCAATGCAGTACGCCAGCAAATTCAAGAAGCAGAAAAGCGAGTGGAGAGATTTCAAGGAGATTCAAAGGATCAGGAGTACAAAGTATTAGACGAGCTATTCACTCAGTTCCTTATCAAGCTTGACACGATTGAGACCGGTGGCTGTGAAGATGTTCGGAACGCGAGGAAGCAGTGCGTCTTGTACATTCAACAGTGTATTGCAAAGCTGGAGAAGAAGGATGGAGAGTGCGTCCTATTTGAAGAAGAGAATTTGACTATTCCACCTCCACCCTCGAATAATTTTAACGGTAATCATGCCACCGACAACAATGCGATTGCCATCACATGTGGACATCATAAGAAATTGTAAGTGTTTTTTTTCTTATCAACTGACAACTGATACCTTGTGTGGTTATCGAAGAGTGCATTTGGTAATTATATCTTTAATTTTGTTCCCCAGAGTTAAGGACGTAACTGATGAGGAAAGTGGAGGAAAGAAACAGGTTAAACAGGTCCGTGGAAAGGGCGCAGGGGACTAGGACCTGGACGCGTGATTAAGCATCAGTATTTATATGTCGAAAATTGCCCATCAGTTTTATTGCCTTTTATAATCCATCACTTGTCTAATACTTGTCCTACTCACTTGTCTAATAATTTAAATATATAATATGAAATTATAATAATATTTATTATATTTAATTTTGCATGTAACTATGTTTTGTGAACTTCTTAAGATAATTTAATTTACCTTTCGAGGGTATTATCCTCAATAAATAGAATTTATTATTGCTTTGACTTGAATGGAAGAAACAAAAATCATGCCATATTAAAACTATTTTTATTATTTGATGGAATGTTTACATAAGCGACTGTTTACCTATATTAAATTTGTTATTTTGCTTAATTTCAAAAGATTTCTAAGGAATAACAAAAATACTCAACGTTGTTGGTTTTCCAATATAAAGCCAGCGAAGAATTTGACAAAGTGAAGAAACCACCCAATCTGTGGTTGGACTGAGAAACACGGTTTGAATTTCATCCTGTGAGTCTACTTTTGTTAAAACTCACGACAGGTTTCGCTCTTCTCGTTACCTTTCTTTGTTTTTTGCCTTCAGATAAACACTAAAGCAGATAAGAATATAACACTGTTTAAAAGCCAATCTATAGTTTCATTGTGATAGTAATTTTCTTTATTAATAGAATAAAAGATAAACAGAAATTAAGTAATGAACATTTAAAATAGTTATACTAATGGTTAGCTTTACGTTTTTGTTAATTCGTGGATTCTCAGAAGATGTTTAAATCTAAGAATACATGGATAATTCTCACTATGTCTTCGGCTAAACTTAAAACAGGAGTTTCTTTTGCAAGTTAATAAATTATTGGCTTCCTAACAACTGGACTGCGAATAAGAAAGGCACACCGCGGCAAATATCACACTTGCTCTGCAAAATCTTCACAATGCACAGGTTTCATTGTCATTAATCTTCATTCGACATAAATCACATATAATCTTTCATGCAAGTGTTTGCAAAATCTAACTTATTCCATTCTCTTTGTGTCCCCATACAACATAATTAATTGAAATTGATATTAATAAGTCTTATGGCATTGTTGCTAGCCACCTACAAATATACTGTCTGAATGGAGTGAATGAATAAATGGTAAAAGAAGTTATGACCTCATGAGTAGGAGTTCCGAACCAGTTTTCAGGTTTTCTGAACTTTTAACGATGAAACAAGGAACAATGTCTGTAGCCAGGTAAGTGATGCAGTTGCGATAATCTATCTGACGACCGTCTTATAACAGGAAGAGAAAATTTTGCTGGATAATAATATTCGTATCAATACCTTAAAGCAGCATGACATGACTTGTTATAAGCAATGAAAATGCATGTCATGAATCTTGAGGAAAGTATGATTTCAGGATAGGCTAAAATACTACCAGTTTCATGATGCGACTATATTTGCAGTAAAATAATGAACTCAAGTTAATTAAAGAAAATAGATTTTTTATTACGAACATTGAAAATGGAAACTAGTCCAAACATTATAAAAATTTAAAACTAATGATGAACGGAAAAATAAAAACGAACTGGAATATGAAAATTGATAGATCTTGAAAATGAGAGAATTGAAAATATAAACACTAAACACTAATGATGAACGGAAAAAGAAAAGAAACTGCAACATGAAA